>JAOBSW010001023.1:0-169512 GCA_026214975.1 Gentiana macrophylla | reverse complement strand
GAAAGTTTGTCCCTTTAAAGCCTTTTTTTTTTGACTGTTTTGTGTACTTATATATAGGATAAATGGAAGACATTGGTCCATACAGCAAGCATATCTCCACAGCAAAGAAGGGGACAACCTGTACCTCAAGAGCTTTTGGACAGAGTACTATGTGCACATTCGTACTGGTCCGAACAGCATCTGTCTAAACAGCATAACAAACATCATCATACTGAACCTCTCAAGATCATGGATGCTCAAGGTATAGCAATGGAAGTTTGAGCTCCTTTTTTTATTTATTTTAAAACTGCGAAGATCGTAGAAATTGTTGACGTACAGTAGAAGGAGATGATAAACACCGAACAAAATGTGTAAAAAGAAACTGTGAAATTTCATCTCATTTACTGATTGTTGGTGGTGCTTTTTGCTAGCTCGCGGATGAGGATGGCACCGTGTAAATGGCTGAATAATGTAGTAGTTAGAACAATTGAAGGGACAAGCCCAGTCATTGCATTTAATACCTACCTATATATAGTTTTAGGAATAGATCAATTGCAGGCTGTAATCTTTCTGGTTTATGTAGTTGCAGATTTGATTTTTATGTTTCTCATTAAGAACCCTTTGTACATTGTTAAATGAGATTGTACATTAAATTACTAATTGCTTAATTAGTGATTTTTTTTAGATTGTGACACTGTATTTGCTTACCATTTATTGCCATCAGTAATTGAAAATCTAGATTTTTTTTTTTGGCTATGGAGTGGTTGGGGAGTTGACCCTCCATAACCGTTTATTTTTTTATTTTTTTTTAAAGGTCAAACGTTGTCGCCTCGGTTATGATTTATGTTGCCTCGGCAACAAATCTCTCACTATTTTTTTCCATGCATTTAACGTATTCAGATTATATATTGTAATATCCGTAAAATTTAAGTAAGAGTAAAATGATTAAATGGAATTTATTTAATACTAATCTATTTATCTATTTTACTTCATTTTGAATTAATTGGATAATTACAATTAATGGGAAATTGATCCCAATTAAAACTCCCTGAAAGCCCAACTCCTCCGTTCATGTGCCATTAATCAGAGATTAGAGAGACATAGCGAGACTTGATCTTCTGTACGGGAAAAGAGAGACTCAAAGGAAATCTTTACCTTGAAGCTAACCCGACCACCTAACTTGCAGATAATTCACACCACGAGGATTACATGATGAGGATAACGTTGTGATACGAGAATCGTCTTAATCCGTGAAGGAAACCGTTAAGCCCTCTTTTAGATTCTTTGGGATTTCTTTGAGTTCATGAGCAATTAGTCGTTGTAGTTAATCGTAGGGTGATAATTCGTTGTAGGAACCAAGGGATTGGATTGTAGTAGTCGGCCTTCGAGTTTTGTTAGCACTTTCAGGAATTAATGCAAATTATAAGGTAAGGGGGTGTTCAACCGAATTTAATCATGTGTTTATTGTGTTTGATTACATATGTATTGTATGTTGATTGTTTGCAGGATGTTTGGTGTTAATTTTGGGTGTAAGATTGGTTGGAATCGTTCAGGAATCGAAGCAGGAAAATCAATAGAAAACGCGCTAGGGTGCGCCTAATGTTAAAGTTGCAGAAGAGATGTCCCAGTATCACTGAGCGTGCGCCTAACAACCATTATGAAATCGAGCTCCCAGTACTTTTAGGCGAGCGCCTAACATGGGACCAGGCGCCCGCCTGAGAGGATAAGCGCGCGCCTAACCCAAACCACGCGAGCGCTTAAGGGAACAGAGTGTTGGGGTTCAACCTGTTGTGACAAGCGAGCGCCTAAGGGCGATACGCATGCGTCGCTAACCACTGGCTATGGGGCGTAATGTGTGCTTTGCCCTGTTTGATCATGTTTTGAGCCTTAATTGATCTTTGACATACTTTTGGGTATGGTTTCTGGTGTATTCGACACAACACCGTATGAGGACCCTCTGCGGGGGAAACACGAGATCATCGGAAGACAACTCTTAGCTATGTAGGGTGTTGTGCTTAGTAGCCAACGCTTTCTATGCAATGTGATGAGTAGCATAATGTAGAATGGTTTAGGACTAGAAGTCCTTAGGTGGTCTTTATGTGTAACGAACTTAGGCAGTTAGTTTAACTACGCATAACCATAATTGAGAGTTTAAAAGATTAAGCGCACTTGTCCTTGGTGAGACACGTTATTTTCGCAGCCGGGAGGGTCAACGCCCTAGAGTTGGGTAGCCTCAAGGTCTTTGACTCCACTTGAGTTGGACCCATGCCACATGAGGGGCTGATTGTGTCTCTTCACTATGCAAAGTGTCCTTGAACTTGTGTGCAACTCATCCCTTGATTGATTGAGTTTTACTAACTGGACTAGCAGAGGGGAGTGTGTTGTTATAGATACTTGGTGGCAAGTAATCATGATATTGTTGATTGTTAATCTCGTTAATGTGATCAAACGCGGTGCTTCCACCATTTACTGAGTACTTATGTACTCACCCTTGTATTACAATTGTCCTCCCACCCCGAAAATGTGATGTAGGTTACGAGGGTGTTGACGTTTATTACGAGGAGTAATGTTGTTAATGATGCTTGAAGCTTTTCCTTTATTTTGATTTGTTTACCTTGAGGGAGATGAGAGGAGACTTTACTTAGTTTAAATTTTGGACTTTTTGGGTTGTAAAATTTAAGTTAGATACTCGTACATTTCTCATTCTGTTGAATGTTGATTGAAACAACATTTACTTTTCCTTAAGTCGGTTTGACGTTTAAGTTTTCGTGTCTTTTCTTGTTCTTACATTATAACTCGATATTGGTTACATAAGCTTTACACTTGTATAATTGAATTATGTTTTAAATTATATATATGTTGGGTGTTTATTTCAGATAATGACACAAGATTCGAAGCGTGCAGTCATATATATTTTTTGACTCTGATTGCATATTTCTACATTGCTGATCTGACATATAGTACTAGGTCCTACCCCTAACTACCATAAAATAGATGAAACAATATAGCATAATTTTTATAGGATGCTTGGTAAAGCCCTTTCATTGTAAAGGAGTGACAATGATCCATATGGATATCTTCTTGCACCTGAAAACGTTCTTTCTAAAGCCAGAGTTTAAACAAAATTATAATTTTGAATTATTTAAGATGTAATCCACCGCAGACACATGCCCTTGGTGCTAAATTGCCAGATCCGTGAATGTTGTAAAGTGGTTATGGTATTTAAAAACAACATTACAACTTATATATATATATATATATATATATATATATATATATATATATATATATATATATATATATATATATATATATATATACATACACACACCACTTTGAGTCGTTTGTTTGGGTGGATATTTGGTTTAGGTGTGGAAGGTTGGGGAACATTGAATAAAATAAAGAAAGTAGGCATGTGAATAGAGAATAAAGGGTAGAAAAACGAGTTAAAACTAGCGTTCCGCTCATCTCAGTGTCACATTATTAAGTGAAATTTTTTTTTTGAGAAAAAAAATTAGTGCATCTATCACATGACGTGTTTTATGATACAATCGTTATATCAAGTGTAATACATCGTAGCACATATTTTACTTTCTCTGATAATACACATTCATATCGTGTGAAAGAGAGTATACTTGCGTGGATATAATCAATGTCACTTTATATAACATACTTACGACCTTTGTTGGTCGGATAAAATTTTTCCAATTTCACATATGGTTGTAGCGTATTGAATCTTCGTACTCTTTCATCTTAATGAATTTTTCCCTTTAAATTTCACAGTTAAGAGGTTTTAATGATGCAATATAAGGTGTCGAGGTGTTATAGATTTTTGAAAAGTCTACAAAAAGGCTCTAATAAGCCCTGGACATTAGAATTTCAAAATCAAATCCCTAGCCAAATTTTTTGTTTCGCGTCCATAAGACCCCCTTGCTGTGGCCGTGGTTTGCTCTTCGCTTAGAGAGAGTTATGATCGTTTCTTGGTTCATTATGCAGATATTAGTAGTGATATCGATGGAATTTCTGATCAATTCAAAGTTATGCCTTTTGAATCTCAAGTTAAAGGTAAAAAGCTTGAATCTTTTGGAAGTTTTGCGTTTGAAGAAGATGTTGGATCCATTGTAACTCAGTTGTTAGGTTTTCTAGTGAATTATATTTTGACTTGGTGCTGGACCTGGACACAACACTCTTTTCTCACAACTCTATGAGACAAGAGAATCACTTAAATAAACACAATACCACAAATTGACTTCATGTCATAGGAGCTAAGCGCCTGCCTGCATTAGAGAACTCAACCGGATGTAGGATATTTGCATGCTTGAAATGAAGACCATAGTTGGTTGTTCCTTGACATATCCGAGCAACATTTTGAGAGCTTTCTATGATCATATGTTGGCTTCGCATAAATTGACTCAATTAATTTACATCAAAAGATGAGGTCTTCCATTGGATTGCCTCGAGTAGGTGTAAGATGCCTCATAATCACTATTGGTGCAACACAAGCCTTGAAATTTGTCAAAGTCGCATGTGTAGAAGTTTGTCTGCATAGTAATTAAAGTGAGGCATTCCAGTTTGGTCTATGAAAATCTCTATTCCTAGGTAGTGAGAGACAAGACCAAGATATTTTAGAGCAACTCTTGGATTGAGTACTTGAATAAACCTCCCGATCAAGCTTGGTAAAGTCCATGCGACAAGTATATCATCAACATAAACTAAAACCAAAAGCGAAATGCCCGACTTCTTGAAGAAAAGCAAGGATGTATAATGCATCCGATTATTCTTAAATTCAAACAATGATCTTGGTGCATGTTTAAGGCGATATAAGGCTTTGTTGAGTTTTCAGACAAAATTTGGAATGTTGATAAAAAAAAAAGCCCTATAGATGTGGCATATAGACATTTCTTGAATGGGTTCCTTTAGAATGCATTATTAATTTCTAGTTGGTTAATGTCCCAATTGAAAGTGACTGCAAGGGCTAACACAACTCCAATGGTAGACGATCTTGCAACATGACTAAAAGTGTCTATATAGTCAATTTCATATGTTTGATGAAACCCTCTGGCAACAAGCCTAGAGTTGTACTTAAGAATGGAACCATCTGGTTTGGTATTTAGCTTGATTACCCAGTTGTTCCAAACTAGACTCTGATGGGGTTTAGGTGGCACTAATGTCCAGGTTTTAATTGAACTAATGGCCTAATATTCTTCTTCCATAGCTTGTTTCTATTCAAGACAAGTCATGGATTATGATGCACTCAAAGGTTCCATAGGGTAATGATGAGAAACAGAGGACCTGAAAGAGAGAATGTAGGTTTTAGGAGAAGATTCCAATTTTGGATCTTGTTTGTATAGGATAGGAGGGAGCACGTGGAGTCGGAGAATGGCTAGGATAATATTTAAGAGGGCTTGAACTAAATGCATGGGAATGAGTCTTAGTGTGAGTTGAAGTTACTGGATCAAGATCAAGATTGGGATAATGATGTGGGAAATCTGAGAATGATTGTGAGGATGATGGAGTATTATTGAAACATTGATTGTTCATTTGGGTAAGAGGGTGATCATTCTCAGGAGAGACTGCAACAACAATGTTAGAAGTTCATAAAAAGTAGGGAAATAGACCGATGTCATTGAGGTTGGGATCTAGAATTACATCTCTAGAATAGCCTTGTGGGAACCCTTACTCGAAATGGTATGAAAGTTCATAAAAAACAACATCTCCGGAGATATTCAAATGTCCAGATTCATCAAGACATTGATACCTTTTGTTTTTAGGATTGAGTCCAAGGAAAACACATTTTTTGTGTGAAATTTGAACTTAACAGGTGGAAGAGTTTTATGTGAGGGTAGTAGGCACATCCAACGATCTTATAAGAGGAGTAATCAGATTTGGACTTAAAAAGAGTTTTATAAGGACACTTTATTTGAAGAACTTTAGTTGGAAAAATGTTAACCAAGACCACAACATACGGATAGGCTTCCCACCAAAATCTTAAGGGCATAAAGGCTTGAGCCAACATGGTGAGACCAAGTTCAACAATATGTCTATGCTTCCTCTCAGCTCTGCCATGCTGAGCATGAGCATGTGGACATGGATGTCTAAACATGATTCCACATTCCTTAAGATAGAAATCAAAACTATTATACCCTCCCCCAAGTCAGATTGAAAGCATTTACTTTTAGCTAAAAACTAATTTTCTGCAGGAGCTTTAAATTGAATAAAGGCACTAAGAGCTTGAAATTTTGATTTTAATGGATATATACAAGTAAACCTTATATGACCATCAATAAAGATAATGTAATAGTTAAATCTAGAAGTAGACTTAACTGGGACAGGACCCCAAAAGTTTAGAAATACTTAACGAGACACAAAAGCATAATATGGTAGAGTATGTGCTTTGCAATTCGACATGATTCACAGAAATGCAAACATTCATTCAAGAAAACATTACATTGACTCAAAACATAATTCAAAACATTCTTAGAAGGATGCCCAAGTATTTTATGCGAGATATTGGTGTCATTGTCTACCTAACAGACTTAACAACATTAAAATTCTTTAAAGACTCATTAATTAAAAACATCCGCAATCTGGGAGCTTGTGAACAAGTTGGATTGAAAGGAGGTCTGAGACATGTCTTTGAGAGGTAGGCCATTTATCTTGTAGAGGCCATCTTGACGTTCACTTCTGAGAATTGTTCTCCCATTTTTTTCCCGTTCCTTAACAAGACAAACAAAGATTCAAACACAACATTACTAGGATTGTCACGAGTGAGTTAAGAGATGCTAATAAGATTCTGTATGATATGAGGCATATGTAACAAACTATTTAAGTATAAAGGAATATGTGTTTTCGAAATGACACTAAAACCAATGTGTTTGAAAAAAGGTTTCTTGCCATTACCCACGGTGAATGCATCATTACCAAGATAGTTAGTGTTGATGTGAAGGTTGTTCAAGTATGCAATTATATGCTCCGGTGCTTCACTGTCCAAGTACGGGGAGCTATCTCCAACAGTCTAAGGACTAGTTGTAAATGCATAGATTTGTCTAGGTGAAGTGTTAGAGGCCACAAAATCATGATCTATTATATGCCAACATGAAGCAACAACATGTCCAGAATGAAACATCATATGACTTTCAGTGCTAGTATTACAAGTAGATCTACCTCTACTACTATCTCTATAGTGTTCACATGTAGAACGACACCCTCTAACCTAATTAGATCCATAAAATTGTGAAAAAGAGAAGTGGTAAGATGTCTTACCAGAAATTTTTGCACTATGAGCTGAATGGAGGCCAATAGTGGCAATATCATGAGCTGGAGGTGAAGTGAACCTTGCCAGAAGCCGTTCTTGGGTTATGAGTTGAGACTGAACCTGCCAGGTCAAGGATCCAATTCTTGCGGTTATGCTGACGATGACAGCTTCATAGTCTCGATCCAATCCTCTCAAAATGGCAATAATAAGCTCAAATATGTTGATAGGATACCCAACAACAACTAAATTGTCATAGTATGATTTCATTTGAGCCAACTTATCAAATATTGACTTTGATCCCTTCTCCGGTTTAGTAAAAAAAATCTTTCAATTCGAGCATTCTGGCCTCAGATTGTAAGCTAAAGAGAATCTTCATGGTTCTCCAAATTTCATAGGAAGTAAGATTCTCACTACCTCGATTAAGGATTGCTCAATCATAGAGCTGAGGAACCATCCCATAAGGAACTGATCTATCTACTGCCAATTCTCAGAACCTGGATTTGCAAGGTCAGAGATGGTGAATCGAGGTGGACATGGAATTGTACCAAGAAAATAACCATCAATCATGTGGCCTTTAACGATTGGAAGAATGATGCACTTCTAGAAGAGATAATAATGTCTGTTGAGCTTGACATTGCATGCCTGAGCTAGATGACCGGTGAAGGAAGTTCCTGGAATGTTGGACGGGGAAGAACGGAACAAAGACGGAATAGGTGGTAGCTTTGATCTTAGGCTTGTGTTGTAGTTGGGTTGACAAGAGGATGAAGCTCTTGTTGGAAGAAGTTTTTGAGCCAAAGACGAGCTATAGACATAGTGGGTTAAGCTAAGGATGCTGAAATGGTGGGCTGAGCCACTGTAGACGGTGGCGGTAATGAGCTGTTGATTGACGTTGGCTATAGAGCTCTGATACCTACATAGAATCTAAGATATATTATTGTATTTGTCATTATCATCTTGAGTCAAATACAACACAATATAGTGTTCTTATACTACTACCATTAGTACTATTGTAACAACCTATGCATGGATACACGAGTTTTGGCCGTGATCGCGTATCGATCGCCGTGAATACGGATACGACAAGGATACGCAAGATACGCCATGAGATACATATCGGGACTGATTTGTAGTTTCGAAAACTTCGGATACAGAATTTAGGATACGCCAATTCTAATAGACACGCGTATCATCCTTCCGGATACGCCACCGCGTGAGAAAATTTGGTTTTTTTTTTTTTTCTTTCTTCATAAAGACGTGAAAATGTATGTGCCAAGTGTGCCCTTTCAAAGCCCAAAACATCACCGTCCCCAAGAATAACAACTTTTCTTTCATCTTCTTAAATCCCAATATGAACTTTTGGGTTATTAAGAAACACAATAACTCTATAAAAATAAGCAACCAAATAGCAATTAAACTCACTTTGAATCAACTCTTTCACTCCTAAAATTATACTCCGATTTCGAAGGTGTGGTTGACCGGTGAGCTCGTGCAAAGCGGCGAAGGCTTTCCCCATTTCCGTTTGATAGGCTATTCCGGAAGCCACGGTACACTTTTTTGAAAGAACCCAGGTAAGCATCTGCATCTGTGATGTATCTTTAAGTTATTTATATTTACAATTTGGTCCTTGTATTTTAATTATTTACAGTTTGGTCCTTATATTTTCATTATTTACATATACACCCCCGTATCCGTATCCTATATTTTACGAAAATCTCGTATCCGCGTATCCCGTATCCGCGTATCCGTATCCGTGCATCCTAGGTAACAACCATCAAACTACCATAACATACCATAATCTAAACAATCTATGTCATACATTAGTAATCTTAACTAGGTTCAAGAATATCTATTGTGTTAAAGTGTTAATGACACTATCATTATTCATTGAAAATGTTTGTTTTACAACATAATAGACACAACAAAGTATCACAACATGATTTTACACCATTGATCTTTAAGAAACTGAAACTAATCAATTGGTCTCACGTCATAATCAATGATACAAAAATGTATTGTGATGTGTCTATTTTGTTGTGACACTATCACCCTATTATTCATTATATTGTCCTATGTGACTTTCTTCCAATTGGGAATTGGGAGTTTGTCTCACTTTGAAGCTACTTGCTTTTTGGGGTTCTTAAAGATATATCTTAGTTTGTTGGATTACGTTTGTGTAAAGCGAGGAATATATACATACATACAACAAACACATGATATTTGCGCTAAAGTTCACGTTGCGTATCGCAGATCCTATCTGTTTACACCACTGGCTTTTTTTATTTATTTATTCATTCTCACCTGCCTGTCATTTAGTGACAAGTGCTCCTCAGCTGCCTTTTGGCCTTAATATATATGATTCAGATCTATAAATATATTCTTTATTTTATAATTTTTTTGTATTAATTATTTGTATGAGTTTGTAATCACATGATACCGTGTCTTAGTTTTTTTCCAAGATTATTTATCATGAAATTCTCGCCCGTCTGTTTGGAATCTGAGGTGGCATCTTCTGTTGTCGAGTTGTCATTCTCTTGTTTCTTAATTATTAATGTTTGTAACATTTCAAAGATATTTTATTATCTTAGTCATTAATCATAAAATTAATCATTGGTTGATTATTAACAATTTGTGTAACGCCTCTCCCCACAATTTGTATTTATCCGAAAAATGAACGCTTGCACGTAACATTTAGAAAACCTAAATCTCACCTAAGTTTTTACATCATATCCGAGTAATTAACAATAAATGCAGAAGTAAAAAACGAACAAAGACTCGGGAGATTGACCCTCAGGGTCTTACAACATAACCACTCAGCCAGAAAGTAACTGTTGTCAAACTATACCATAAATAACTCCTTATTCAAAACTACTAAAACAAGAAACAAGAACATAAACTCCATAAGCTCTATTCCTAAGCCTGATCTTCAAACTCTTCCTCAGAATCATCAACGACTTGCATATCTTATTATTCCAAAAGATGAGTAAGCTCATGTATAATCTTAGTAAGGAGAAATAAGATAAAAAATGAGATTCATGGTTGTCAATGCCGGAAGACACGACATGAATCTACTTAGTCCACTTTCACAAATAGTTTTCAACGATACTTGTAACATAAGGAAAATCACTCAGAAATACATGATCAATGCATAGGAAACATGCCTAATTACTGTGTCAATTTATCTTGCACATACCTGTTCGTTTACAATAACTACTTACATACTTTCTTAACATATTCACGCCCTTGTCTTTCCTATCTATGATTCTCGCCTCACTAGCTTTAAGGCTACTGGATACACTTTCGGCTAATACAACTACCTACACCTCTAACATGGGACTTATTGATGCCCAAGGTACACTTATAAGCATACCGCCTTATAACGGCTTGGCTAATATAGCTAGTCACACTTTCCGACATGGGTCTTAGCTGTGCCCAAGGTACCCTGTACGATTCGTTGTTAGTAACGAATACCCTGCTAAATAGATTCGATCTCATGTGAAGCAAATAAGAACACGTAAAACACATAAGTCTATACTAAAGTCCATGCCTAACCTAAAGGAACATATAAAGGTCATAACACTCTGAACTACCATCTTATCTCTAATATTAACATGAAAATAGAATCCATAAACATAGCTAGAACTTAAATTAACATTTTGGACACCCTGTTGTTAACGTGGACTGCCCAGAAACCAAGTCTGGGATCACTCCATGCGCTGTCCCGAGTGGAGGCTAGGGACACCGGCCCAGCCGACCACCAAACTCGGTTTCTCGTGCCCTCGTGACATCCGAATCTAAATCGGGATCGATCTGAAGCTTTCCTAGGCAAAGGCCAGGAGCAGCGGCCCAGGCATTAGTCTAGACTGGATTTCTGGACACATGGCACACATAAGATAACTCTAGAACTCGATCCGTCGCGGTTTCCGGGCGAAGGACGGAAATCGCTCATTACTTGGCTTCGATTCGCCATGGCTTACAAGTACCCGGCGGATATGCAACACATAATTATGTTCAATTTCATGCACTTTGACCATAAAAGCAGAACTAAACCCTCTTAAAGCATAAATTGAAAACAAGGGGGAACTTTTTATAAGAAGAACTCCTTACGTTTTCAACGTAATGTAAACAAAGCCAAACGGTGAACAACCTACGATCAACCTTCAAAGTCTTGCAAAACTACGGTCAAATGTAAATGCCCTAATGGAAGTACTACGAATTCCAAATCAACATGATTAGGACTACGAATTAAGATAGAGTTTATCAAAGTTACCTTCTTGAGACGAAGACGAATTCAAAACTGCTCCTGAACCAGAATCTGCCGTGTATTTATCACTTTTATCTTCCAAGACACCGAAATTCAGTAAAAATCGCTCTAGACGCTAACACTTGGGACGCTTTCCCGGGTGCTCAGATGGGACAACGGTCGGGGCGAAATACTGAGTCTCAGAAATGCAAATTCTGAAGTGCCCGGGGCTATCTAATGCCTTTTTATAGATTTCTTCATCCCATATGTCGGTTTTTCCCTATGCTTGAAGGAAAAGAAAGCTAAAAAATTAAAAGGAAAATTAAAACAATTTCAAAAAGACCAAATTACCCTTACAAAAAGGTGAGGGTAATTTGGTTAATTAATGACATGTGAGGTGGGGTGAAGTTGAGTAGGTGGTGAGGTGGGGTGGGGTGAAGTTGAGTAGGTGGTGGGGTAGGATAGGGTGGGGGTAAGGTAGGTTGGGTAGGGTACGGTAGGATGGGGCGGTGGGTAGGGTAGGGTAAGGTAAGATGGGGTGATGGGTAGGGTAGGGTGGGGTGAGAAAAAGTAGGGTTTGGTAGGGTAGGGTGATAAAGTAAGGTAGGGTAGGGTGGGGTGAGAAAAGTAAGGATTGGTAGGGTAGGGTGATAAGATAAGGTAGGGTAGAGTAAGGTGGTGTAGGGTAGGGTGAGGTAGGGTTGTGTAGGTGGGTGGTAGAGTAGGTTGGGTTAGGATGGATAATGAGGTAAGGTTGGGTTAGGATGGATAATGAGGTAATGTGAGTGGTAGCTAAGGAAGTGCGGGAATATGGATATAGTAGGGTGGAGTTGTGTGGTGGGGTAAAATGAATGGTGGGGTAAGGCTACCCCACCCACCCCACCCCACCCACCGTACCCTATCATACCTTATGCTCCATACCCAACTCTACATCATTCGACCCAACCTTAATCCATTACCTTGCCCTACTAATCACTCAATGTGACACATTTTATATAATTTGTTTATTCCGTTCTTTCACATTCCAAACATAGTAAGTGAATTGAGTTTATTACATTTTATTCCATTTCATTTCTATGATTTTAATTCATTCCACACCATTTCTGTGTAACAGACATGTCATAAAGACTTAAAATGATAGAATAGAATTGTCTCTATGTAGCGACCCGACATTAAATTGATTCATTTTTGAGATCAACCCGTTAGACGTTTGCCCTTAAAAAACTTATTTCATTAGACTCGTCAGCCCTACTGACCTCAAACAACTTAAAATCTACTCAAAAGCATAAATATTTTAAAGCTTGAAAAACAAAAAAAACCACTGCTTGCACTATCATATCATTACGGCGATGAATCTTGTTGCAGGAACGATGGCATCAAACACTAAATCTACAACTTACTACACATCCACAAAACAAATCCAAAGCACTTGTTGAACCCATGAACATTGATAAAACATAATTGAAACCCCAACAAGAAGATAGTTCTCAGCACAAAGTAGAATAACTGAAACGTCAAGCAACGACTGATCTACACATACTACTAATAGAAATCCATGGACCCCCTAAAAATATTTACCTATATTTACCTATGAAATAAATGTTGGAAAATGATGGTTAAAATGAATATGTTAAATGATATGTCATATTAGGCCTATTGGGCCTAAGTGGTGAATGAAAAGTGTTAGTAATAAAGGGAAATTGGAGAAACCAATTTCTCCCACATTGGAAGGAAGGAAGGAAAAGTGCCAACATATATATGATGTTGTATTAGTGTAGTGGTAAGAACTTACCAACTTTATACACTATTCTCTACGCGCGAGCGCTGGGGGGGTGCAAATCCATCCGGATTTCGGCTTGAACTTGTGTGCGAGCGCGCGTCCTGCGGACACGAATCCAGCGAAGGTTCGGTTTTGCAACCTGAACCTTTATTTTTTCGAACTGAATACTGATAATTCAGAGACCTTCCAACTGACAACACTTATGGCATCTGGCCGCTGTGTGTACTGTTCCATTTCTTGTCAGTAATGACATTCAATACGAAATGAGGTCGTTCCACTTCAAATTCCATCTGCTTTTTATGA
This sequence comes from Gentiana macrophylla, assembly GCA_026214975.1. Taxonomy (NCBI): domain Eukaryota; kingdom Viridiplantae; phylum Streptophyta; class Magnoliopsida; order Gentianales; family Gentianaceae; genus Gentiana; species Gentiana macrophylla. Next base: position 155,955 of record JAOBSW010001023.1, on the reverse strand, counting down.
CATCCTCTACGAATAAAGCCTATATAAAGAACATCATACTGTAACCGAATTACACACCAAAGAATCGCTTTTCTTACTTCTTTTCTACATGAAAACGAGAGTTCAAACTACAAGGTTCTTAAACAATTGAAGGCGTTGTGCTTCCTCATCATTGCTATCCGTTCTATCCTCGGGAGATTAACGCCCAAGCTCACGGCACACGAAGGTGAGGGGACGAATTAGTCTTAAGGAAACTGTGTGCAACACAGGGCTCGGATCATATATCCTTTTTCCGTTTCCTTTGCAATTGTAATTCGAATTTGTTGTTATTCGTTTCTTTGTAATTTTTCTTTCGTTTTTGAATAATATTGTCAAACAATCTTAAGACTATTTCTGATATTTCTTTTCATTAACGGGAGGAAATTAAGAACGAATAGTTTGTATAACTGTGTCGGATCGAACAAGTTCTTCTTGTGAACAGTGTCGAGATTCATCAAACTGAATTCCTACATTCTGTGTTTGAAACGAGTTTGAAAATTTTCAGTTTTCTGTAATTGAAGAAAGCAAATCGAGGTGTGTAAAAATGAGCTGTTTGGTTGAATCAAGATGGGTTTTAAAACGAGCTGATTTGACTATAAATAGCTGTTTTAACGAGCTGTTTTTTATTTTAAAATGAGTCGATCGCTTAAAACGCAGTGATTTTAATCAAGTCAATTTTAAACGAATCGCTTTTAAACGAATTGCTTAAAAACGAGCTGTTTTATTATTAAACGAGTTGTTTTATTGAAAAACGAGCTGATTATTAAAAACGAGCTATTTCAGTTAATGCGAGATGTTTGATTAAACGAGCTGTTTCTAACTAAAACGAGCTGTTTCATTAAAACCAAGTTGTTTTGTGTTTAAAACGATAGTGGTTCAATAAAACGAATTTTAAACGAATCTTTTGTTGAATTGAGTATAGTTCAATTAAATATTGTTCTATAAATTGTTGAAAAGAAATTTAATCTTTTGTGTTAAATTTCAGAAATGGCTACCAATACGGAATCAAATAAATGTGTAGCTCGACGGTTGTTGGAATACAAAATGGTGGATTCAAGACCACTCATCGAACATATCAAAGAATTAGGGATGATTCTTCAGGACGTTCAAGATGAAAATATACAGCTTAGTAAGGCTTTTATAATTGCATGTTTTGTTGAAAAGCTACCAAAGAATAATATTGTTGAAAGAAATATTATTCAAGGCATGGAAGATAGTGATCTTTGTGCCGTTGTGTCAGAAGTGAACATGTTGGATTCAAATCCTAGAGAATGGTGAGTAGACACGGGAGCTACAATTAAGGCACATATGCTCTGACAGGGAAGTGTTTACTAAGTTCGAGTCAGTTCAAGGTAATGAGACTTTGTTCATGGGAAACTCGGCTACTTCTTCTATAGCTGGAAAAGGAGAAGTGATTCTGAAGATGACTTCTGGCAAGCATCTAACTCTGAAGAATGTGCTATATGTCCCGGATATGCGCAAAAATCATGTGTCTGGAGTGCTATTGAATAAGAATGGCTTCCGTATTGTTTTAGAGTCCGACAAGTTTACTTTAACTAAGAGTGGTATGTATGTCGGTAAGGGGTATGTCTGTAATGGCATGGTCAAGCTGAATGTAATGGTCATTAGGCCAAACAATATGAATAATAATATTGCTTTGGTTCTCACTTACTTGGTTGAGTCACCTTCCTTATGGCATGGTAGACTAGGACATGTTAATTACGATTCCTCAGTAGATTAATAAGTCTAAAATATATCCCCAAATTCAAAATTGATAAAGAACATAAGTGTGAAACTTGTGTTGAAGCGAAATTAACATAAGCGTCCTTTCAAAATGTTGAAAGAAATACGCAACCACTCGAACTAATACATAGCGACGTGTGTGATCTTAAAATTGTGCAATCAAGAGGCGGAAATAATTATTTTATTACCTTTATCGATGACTCGCACTAAATATTGCTATGTATACTTGTTAAAAGGAAAATATGAAGCGATAGATAAATTTATTCTATTCGTCGTAAAGAAGTTGAGAATCAACATGGAAAAAGATCAAAATACTCCGAGCGATAGAGGTGGTGAATATTTGGCACCACTAAGTGATTTTTGTGCCGAACATGGGATTATTCATGAAATAACCGCGCCATGGTCACCACAATCGAACGGAGTTGCTGAAATGAAAAATTGAACATTGAAAGAAATGATGAATTCAATGTTGTTGAGTTCAGGAGTATCACAAAACTTGTGGGCGGAAGCTATCCTTTCTAGCAATTATCTTTTAAATAAGATACCCTGAAAGAAACAAGAGAAAACTCCTTATGAACTGTGGAAAGGTAAACCACCTTCTTACAAATACTTGAAAGTGTGGGGGTGCCTTGCAAAGGTGCTCGTACCTACACCCAAAGTAGTAAAGATAAGATCAAAAACTGTTGATTGTATATTCATTGGATATGCACTCAACAGTAGTGCTTATCGATTTCTTGTGTATAAGTCAATTAATCCTGAAATACATAAAAATACGATAATGGAATCGAGAAATGCATCATTCTTTGAGAATGTATTTCCGGCTAAAACAAATGAACCTAGTTCATTAAAGCGTGTTCATGTTCAGGATCACCCTTTTGAACAAGTAAATGAAGAAGAGCCAACTGAGGTTGAGCCAAGAAGAAGCAAGAGGTTGAGGACTGAAAAATCTTTTGGTGAAGATTTTATCATTTATATGATAGAGACAGATCCTCAAAGCTTTAAAGAAGCGACAACTTCTTCTGAAGGTCCAATGTGGAAAGAAGCAATAAATAGTGAAATAGACTTTATATTGCAAAATCATACTTGGGAGTTAGTTGATCTACCTCCGGGATGTAAGCCACTAGGATCAAAATGGATCTTTAAGAGGAAAATGAAACTGATGGATCTATTGATAAATATAAGGCCGGACTAGTAATAAAAGGTTATAGTCAAAAGAAGGGCTTGATTATTTTGACACATATTCTCCAAAGGATTTGAGAATAACTTCCATTAGGATGGTACTTGCTATAGCCGCTTTGCGTAATTTAGAAGTACATCAAATGGATGTGAAAACCGCTTTCTTAAATGGAGATTTAGAAGAAGAAATCTACATGGAACAACTGAGGGTTTTTCTAGTCTAGACAAGATAAGAAAGTGTGTAAATTGGTTAAGTCATTATATGGCTTAAAAAAGCACCAAAACAATGGCATCAAAAGTTTGATCATGTTATGCTTGAAAAAGGGTTCAAAACCAATGAATGTGATACATGTATTTACATGAAAGAAACAAAAGATGGCTATGTCATCTTATGTCTTTATGTGGATGACATCTTTGATAGTTGGTAGTAATGATAAGATGATCAAATCTACCAAAGATATGTTAAACGCCAGATTTGAAATGAAAGATATGGGTTTAGCAGAGATGATATTGGGAATTAGAATTACAAGAACTTCTAATGGTCTCATTTTGAGTCAATCTAATTATATTGATAAAATCCTGGAAAAATTCAATAAAGATGACTCAAATGAAGCTAGAAATCCAATAGATCAAAGTCAACCTTTGTTCAAAAATAAAGGTGAGGGTGTATCTCAATTAGAGTACGCAAGGATCATTGGAAGTCTAATGCACTTAATGAGTTGTACTAGACCGGATATCGCTTACGCTGTTGGCAAGCTAAGTAGATATACTAGTTATCCGAGTCATGAACATTGGAAAGCTATAGTGAGGTTATTGAGATACTTAAGATATACTCGTAAGTATGGCCTTCACTATACAAGAGAACCAATTGTTATAGAAGGATATACTGATGCAAATTGGATTTCAAATTCAAAGGATTCAAAATCCACAAGTGGCTTTGTATTCACGTTAGGCGGTGGAGCCGTGTCTTGGAAATCTTCCAAACAAACCGTGATAACCAGATCCACAATGGAATATGAGTTTGTGGCATTGGATAAATGTGGGGAAGAGGCAGAATGGTTGCATCAATTCTTAGAGGATATTCCTCAATGGCCGGCCGATGCCAGGAATATGTATTCATCGTGACAAATCAATCGGCGATTGGAAGAGCACATAATATAATGTATAATGGTAAGTCTAGCACATACGCCGAAGACATAATTCCATTAGACAACTACTCTCAACCGATACGATTACCTTAGACTATGTTAAGTCGAGAGGATAATCTTACGGATCCGCTAACCAAAGGGTTAAATAGAGAGGTAGTTGCTAAATCATCAAGAGGAATGGGACTAAAGCCCATGGAATAAAACTTTTACGAAGGAAAACCCAACCTTGTAGATTGGAGATCCTAAGATCTTGGTTCAATAGGACAACCTAATTGCCGAAGTGAAGTCACTGTGGGGGGTAACCCTCAAGCTCATTCCTAAGATGAAGAAACAGTGAGATTGAACAAGGATAAGCTCACAGAAGAGCTTTTAATGATTTGTGTAAGAAGAATATTTTGAGAAAATTCTGAATTATAGAATCACCTATGTAAGAGAGAAGAGGGGCCGCTTCAAAGGGAATTGTGAGGGCGCAATTCTTAGAAACTCTTGCTGAACCAGATAGATGTCCACGGCCAAAATGGACATAACCGCAAGAACCTATGTTGATAGGTAGATTCAGTGTGGTTGATATGTCATCATTTACATCAACGACAGAATATTTCAAGGACATCGCGTCTACTAGTCAGCCAGTAAAGTAAACATATTCAATCAAGGGAAGGTTCAAAGGGTCACACCTACCTATCCTATGCATTGATCTACCGCCGAACTCTCAATTTCATTCTTAGAGCCTTTGCTAGGGTTTGAACACTATTCCATTCATGTGGGGAATTGTTGGAAAATGATGGTTAAAATGGATATGTTAAATGATATGTCATATTGGGCCTATTGGGCCTAAGTGGTGAATGAAAAGTGTTAGTAATAAAGGGAAATTGGAGAAACCAATTTCTCCCACATTGGAAGGAAGGAAGGAAAAGTGCCAACATATATATGATGTTGTATTAGTGTAGTGGTAAGAACTTACCAACTTTATAAACTGTTCTCTACGCGCGAGCGCAGGGGTGGTGCAAATCCATCCGGATTTCGGCTTGAACTTGTGTGAGAGCGCGCGTCCTGCGGACACGAATCCAGCGAAGGTTCGGTTTTGCAACCTGAAGCTTTATTTTTTCGACCTAAATACTGATAATTCAGAGACCTTCCAACTGACAACACTTATGGCATCTGCTGCTGTTGTGCCTGTTCCATTTCCTTGCTGTAATGACATTCAATACGAGCTGAGGCTGTTCCACTTCAAATTCCATCTGTTTTATGACATCCTCTACAGAATAAAGCCTATATAAAGAACATCATACAGAACCGAATTACACACCAGCAATCTGCTTCTTCTTACTTCTTTTCTACATGAAAACTGAGAGTTCAAACTACAAGGTTCTTAAGCAATTGAAGGCGTTGTGGTTCCTGTCATTGCTATCCGTTCTATCCTGGGAGATTAACGTCCCCCTGAAGCTCACGACACACGAAGGTGAGGGGACGAATTAGTCTTAAGGAAACTGTGTGCAACACAGGGCTCGGATCATATATCCTTTTTCCGTTTCCTTTGCAATTGTAATTCAAATTTGTTGTTATTCGTTTCTTTGTAATTTTTCTTTCGTTTTTGAATAAGACTGTCATTCAATAAATTTAGGTACCCTTCGAAAATTTACTTGGAAATAAATCTATGCGTGGAACTTGTAATGATATGTAATGATATGGCCCATATGCGGAGTGCACCCATGTGGAATGATATGGTCAATATGTTTCTGAACTGGATTCAAACTGTGTGGTCCAAACTTGTTTAAGTGTCACTTCACTACATGTGGAGATACCACACAAGAACTACCCCTGTGCAACTCCCTGAACAAAATTCAAGATATGACGTCAAGCAACAACGTATCACAAGAGCACTCGAATCAGTTCATCTTAACGAATACTTTATTATACAATTTTAAATACAAGTTTTTCTAGTCTACATAATCTTTATCCATGATGAAATACATGTGATTTCTTAGTTTACATAATGCAGTAGATATAAAAAAAATCACAGGATCTTGTTGAAATCTCTAAAATAAAGTTTTGAGAGAATGAGACTAAATTCCATTTTTAATACAAAATAAATAAATATGACAAATTCTTTTTTCAGTTGCAAAAAGGACAAAAAAAATTCAGACGGACAAAAATACCCTTACTTATACAATTGACGCGTTCCATGCCATTGCCTCTCATTCAGTTTTGTCACTCCCTTATTTCTTTTTCTTAAGAGTACAACATGTTAGTTTTTAGTTTTTTTTAAACAACTGTAACTTTTGACTTAAACTCCGATAATCAATTTTTTTTATACCAAAATTAATTTTTTTGCTCTTTATTTTGAGATCTCATACGATACACTTCCGACATAAATTTTGAAAGCCGAAAAAACATTTGCATTAATCGGAGTGTTTTTCATATAAATGGCCGTAACTTTTGATTTAGAAAGCCAATCATCAAAATTCTTTCACCAAAGTTTATATTTTTTTCATTTTGAGATCTGATGCGTTACCCTTTCGACGTAGTTTTAGAAAGCCGAATTTAATTGCAGTGTTTACACTAACACGATATGATATCACGATAATAATATCACAATATCGATGATCACAATGATCGATATCACAATAACAATGAATGAGATGTAGTTCAAGGTTCAATAGCATCACGTCTGATCTAAAACATTTAAATATAATACTAGTAGTTTTCAGAATGCAAAAATATGGTTATAATGAACATGTAGTACTTGTCTCATCCACTGCAAAAAAACTACCAACATGTGGGAAGAAGCATCAACAAGTCAAAAATGAAAGCTCCAAAAATAAACTAAAGCACCATGAAAAAGTCTATTAGCCGCAACAACATCATATACAACATTCCGCAAGCTCTATGCACTCCCTCAAAACGAAAGCTCAGATGGGGAACACGCTGCCCTTTCTCATATATCAACCAGCTAGGAACTTTGTAAAAGTCCATTGAACTTGTTGCCTTTCTTCATAAACTCAAACAATGGAGCTGCATTTTCTCCATTTACTTCAATTGCTTCCACATTGAACTGTATTTTTATTAAAAAGGAGAGAATGAGCCTACAATATCAGTAACCCAGTATCAGTATCAGTAACACATTAACAATAACACAGTATCAATAACACAATATCAGTAACACAATATCAGTAACACGGTAACAGTAACAATAACACCCCCCAAAACTAGTGTATTAGAAAGCTTAATGATATTGATGACGCAAAAATCATCACGGTGGCGCGACGGTGGATGTTCTTAGTGGATATCTGGCTTATCTGTTCGAGATTTTAGTGTATGTTAGCCGGAGGTTTTGCGGTGGCGACAGGTGTTGGGGGAGATAGTATTTCTGCAGAGCTTTTCCTTGTTTTTCTATTATATATTGTGTCTTAATTAGGTTACACAAGACTTCCTTTTATAGGAAGAGAAATTTTAGGAGCCAAGTAATGGACAAGTGCTGCGAAGCAGCTTAGTCACTAATCTTACTTAATAGTTAAGCAAACATTAAATATCTAACCACAAGTGGGTAAGGTATCTAGCAGCAAGTGGGTATAATATCTGGGCGGCGATCCTTCGGGATCCCTGGGGCCGCCAACACTGTTCCTTGCCTTTGCTCCCTGTTTCTTCTCAAGTCTCATGCGACCCTTTAAGGGCCATCGATCCAAGGCCTCGATCCGGCCCTCTAGCTCTGGCGACGCTCTGGGAGGGGTTGATGGTAGCGGCCTTTGCTGGGATATCATTGGCGTCGCCCGTTCTTTGTGGTCGCGGACTGCGCCAGCGTGTGGTGAACCATAGGCTCTTTCCAGGACTAGACGGTGGCGACATTATTTATATCATCAATGGCCCCTACTCCATGTCTTGATCATTTTTACAAAAATGTCGAAAGGAGTAGTAGCAAGTACCAGACAATGTATTTGCAACCTCGTTGTCCGATGCGACTTGTTCACTGGGCGGCGTGCTTTCAAAGCATCGCGCCTTCAAGCAACTCTGGGCTGTTTTTGCGACCTTGTCGTAAATGCGATCGCTCACTAAGGCGGCCGTGCTTTCAAAGCATCGCGCCTTCAAGCAACTCGGGCCTGCTTTTTGCGACCTCGTCGTCTGCGAAGCCATCCATAAAGCCTCATGGGGCAATTAGTCAAATCGTGGTTGACGTCACCCCTTGATAATTATAATTATGTGGGTAGTAACGCTGCCCAGCAACGCCCCGCGTGCACGCGTGGGCATTGATTGGCCTCATAATGATTGCGGTTTTCGAATTTGAATTTGAATCGACCGCAAGAATCCCCAACCGTTGGATGGTTTAACTTCCACCCACGATCTCCACTCGCTTGCCTATATAAGGCTAGCCTCCTCAACATTTCCTCACTTTTCACTCTTCTAATTTCCCACAATTTTTCTCCGAGTTCTCTCTTTTTTCTAGGACTAACAAAAGCTTCCGGCGGAGTTTGATAGTAAGATTTGACGGTGGTGGAAGTGGGTTTCGAGGTTTTCCGGCAGGAGTTTGAAGATTTCGACGTGCTTTTTAGGCTGATCTTTCTATCTTTCCCAGAAAAACGGTGGTAATTTTTTTTTTGTTCTCCGTTTGTTTTTCGAGTCCTTCATTTGATCCAATGTCTGGGCAATGCGCTTGGATGTAAGGTGTTTTTCTTGAGAAAAAGTGAGGTTTTCTGGGTTGGTGTTTTTTTTTTTTTTTTTTTTTGTGATTCCTCCTGAGTGGAATCATCGTGCCCAGAATCCTCTACTCATTATGTTTGCTTTGGAGTCCGTATTTCCCTTTCTGGCAATTTGCTTTCCGTTTCTCCTGTAAAAACGGAGGAGGCGTCGAGATGGGTGCGATTACCTTCCTGGTTTAATTTCCATTATCCTGTGTCCGAAAGCTCCACCTTTTCCTCTTGTTTTTGCAGGATGTCGGACGGAGAGCATTCTCGCCGAGGTGACTCAGAGCGAGGAAGCGGGAGTTTTACGATTATGCTCACGAGGAAGAGGTGATGACCCTCTAGTCTGAGAAGTCCGCGGGCGACCCTGCTGAGAGATAACGGCGCCGAGGCCGCTATTCGAGCAATTAGCGATCCTTTTGACCTAGATTCTCTGTTTCTCGACCCCATCCCTCGACGCAAGAAAAGCCGTAAGAAATGGCACGAGCTCAAGGGCGAGCACCAGCGAGGCCGGTGAGAGAGGATGTCGGACGTCGAAGAGCGTGTTTCAATCCGAGTCCTAGTGGTGCCGATCATGACGATGCATATATTGAAGACGCCGCTCTTCACGAATCGATGGGGTCGAGTGAGGACGAAAATGCCCCTGCCTCGCCAAATTGTTTGGGAGCTTCCTAAGAAGCCAAAAAGAAGAAAGATCCTAAAATTACGGTTGGGAGGCGGCGCTAAAGCGAAGAAACCCGTGCCCAATAATCCCGAGGCGATGAGGGAGTTCGCTATCTGGCGGAGTTTGAAAAGCGCCGGAGAAGAAGTGGGCGCGACTCTGTGATAGCGAGACCTTAACCAATTTATCCATCGTCGATTTAAAATTGACACGGCGTGTATCGGTTTTCTCTCGCTTGATTATTCGAAGGAGGAGGATAAGTTTAAACCTGGGGATCGCCAGGATTACGTGTGTGCTCGCCGTTCAGATGACGCCCTGATTCTGCACTTTGATCATTTTTACGCGGGACTCCGACCTCCATTCGACCCTTTCTTTGTGAGAATTTGCGAACCGATGGAGCCTCCTTCGGATTTTGCCATTGGGACCGTTATTCAAATCATGGCCTTCATTGTGATGTGTCGACTGATGAAGATAGAACCTTCGCTGACCCTGCTGGGCCATTTTCACTGGTTTTGTGGAACGAGCATCGCGGGGCAAATATCTTTGAGGTCCAAGACGCCCCGCCTACTATTCTCGCTACCAAATAAGATTCACAGATGGCAGAAGCGGATCCTCAAGGTGGAATCCAAAGTTGGCTGGCCATTTCCTAGGGCCGCAAAACGCACGGGGAAATCTACCCTCACGATCGACGAGCCTCCTATATCATAACGGCGTTTTGTTAAAGGGCTCATGACCCTTATTCAATCTGATGGGATCGATGCCTCCTTAAGGAATATCGCTTGGGTTGATCTCCTGGATCTGGCCCTTCCATTTGCACGTATGGCGGGCCTCGCGGGTCCGGGTAAGGCGAGGCCAGTGGTTGCCATGGTTCCTGAGGAGAGCGATCCTGATTGGATAGGGGATTGTCATATAGGGCAATGCTTTCCGTCTGAGTGTCCTGTATGCGGAGGCGATCCGGAAAGAAGACCGCCCTGTAAACTTCCCTACATTTATTAGATCTTTAAAGAGCTCGAGGTGTTACTTTCATGCGTTATTTTTTCTTCCGAATCTGTTTTTAATGGACTCTTTTTGCAGGTATGGACGCTAATGAACGCTGAGCTCAAAGGAAGAGGCTTGCTGAGGAGGAGGCCAAGACTCGGCAAACGACCTTGAAACAGGTCATTGGGAAGGTTCCCCGTACTGTGGACGCCACTATCACTGAAGAGGCGTATGATCCTACGAATGTCACAGCGGCGCCCGCAGGTGCGAGCTCAAGTCAGACCATTACCCAAAAGAGGCCACAGGTTGATGATCCCACAAAGGAGAGCCAGGGCCAGAAACGACTGAGGGTTGAAAAGACAAAAACGGCTGGCGCTGGTAAAGCATCTGATCGCGCGGATAAACGAGCTGCTGATCAGGGCTCCGCGCGGCCTGAGACTATTGTTGAGGAGGTCACTGAGGGGGTGGAGCCGTTGCCGGCCGGGATATTACCCCGCGGCTACAAGGGGAAAGAGGCGGTGTGGCTGGATCCCAACTTTACTCAAAACCTCGACATGAACAAGGCGGGCCAGATAAGAGAGGCCATTGCTGATGTTATCCCGCGGGTCGCTGGCGTGGGACTCACCGCACGGGGTTCAAATTGGAAATCGGGAGGGGATCACATCTCGCGTCGTGATTCAAGAAGATGCCCCCGCTGGCGATGAGGTCGCCTAACTGAAAGACCTTTCAGGCCAATTTGGGATCGCTGCTTCAATGGTAAGCTTGTTTATCTTGTATTTTTCCCTTCGTATTTTGTGCTTTCCTTGGACTTATCATTTCCTCTTTTTGACTTGGGACTCGTAGATAAACAAGGCGATTGAAGCCGCGAGAAGCGCAAAGTCGAGCTTAAGAAAGTGACGGCGCCCTTGGAGCCTCGGAAAAAGCCAGGATCGCTTCGAAAACAAAGGCTTGCAGCGGCAAACGAGGTTGAGCGGATGAAGAAACTCATGGCGGAGAGCGCTAAAGCGGATGCGGAGTGCGCAGGAGAAGGTGCGAGCCCTGAAGGATGAAGCCCGTAATTCCACCGAAGCGGCTAGCGGCCGCCGCGTGAGAGGTCGCAAATTTGAAGGAGAAACTTGCGGCTGCAGAAAAGCCGCAGAGATGGCGGGTCCGGCGGCCGTGGAAGCTACAAGCTTTCGATGAGTTCGGTGATTTCCGGGAGGCTAGCTTCACCAAGGTTTTAATCACCTCGCTCGTTGTCTTTGGGCTTATCATGGCGGGAGAGCATTACCTTGGAGGAAATGCTCCGTTGGGTTAACATGTCCCAAATGATCTCCGACTTGTTGGCCATCCACCCGATATCCCTTATGCAGCCAGATCACATCGTCGCCATCCAAACCAACCAGATAGAGCGCGGCGACCCGGTGTGCAGGATCCTCCTCCAGTCAATCCTCGTTAACTTTGCGATCTTGAAGAATCCTCCGGCAAGAGATCAACCTGGTGATGAGTACATTGACACTCCCCGGCTCGCGTTTAAATGCCTTGTGCTTTTGTTTTGAAACAATTTATGCTTCAACGGCTCAGTAATAATAACTTTGGCTCTGCAACTTTTGTACTATTTGGCGTCTTCATTTGATGGTTTGTAATAACTTTATCTTTTTACTTTCAGTATTGACATTGTGGCCATTTTGGCCCTCTTGGTTTATCTAATGCTTTGTTTCTCTGATTTATCTCCTCGCTATCTTGTTTTGTATGTATGCGGCCCCTTTATTTTGGCGAGATTTGTTGAGCTCATAAAATAACTAAGGCTAAAGAATCGAAAATTGAGGAATTCTGTTATGTTAATATTTTCCCATCCCATTTGCTTTGGTCGAGTGCGAGGAGACTTGAGCAAAATAGATCGTCGCCGCAATTCATTATAGCTTGTCTTTGCGGACTTGTTGCAAGTAATGAGGTATATTTTGCAAAGCTTGTTTTTCTGCGCATGCCCCTAGTTTTAGGCGCGTGTGGATGCGTCTTTGGAAACTTAGGAGTCGAGTTGACTTGACTAAACTAGCCTCTCGATCGTCGTGTTTGCCGGGAATCCAGGGGATCTCGATTGATTTGATGACTCACCGGCGGTGTATGTGTGTTCAAAACGGCCTAAAATCTCGGCTAATGCTTGCGTACACGAATATGGCCAAGAATCGTAAGCGCGATAACCGATAGGCATTAAATGCGTCCTTTGAATTTCAAAATTCGAGATAACCCGCGCTCTACCTGGCCGTATGATTTAATTGATCGTGGCGTTCTTTTGCTAACCTCTCGCTATAAAAGGAGGAGGCATGCTTAACTTCATTTTACCCTTTTTCTTGCGCAGATTCTTGTTGCGAGAACCATGTCTCTTCCATCTGGAGAGGGTAGAGTGCGTGTTTTTAAAGCCCGTCCTATTCGTGATGTATCCCCTTTCTTCTTTACTGCCTCTGATGTTGCTAAAGATCACTTCTGGCGCTATTTTGAGTGGGTTGAGCCTGCGAAGGAGAGGGGTTTAAATCTGAGCAAGGTCGAGGGTGACGGCTCTCTTTTGCGCGTACGTTTCTCTGGGTGGGCATATTTTGTTGCACCACCTTCGTCAATACTTCCCAATCTTTCAATAGTGAGGAGTTCTATTCCATCTTGTCCAAGTTGCTTCGGGGACTCCATTGATTACCCTTCGTGGCGTCGCGGTCATTTTTACTCCGGAATCCATCAATGGTGCCCTGGGTATACCCGCTATTGACCCCTCATCCCATTATGAGCTCACCTGGAACCTTGCCGATGAGTCAAGTAGACAATCTTGCTTGCGACGAGCAATTCGCGAGCTCTTTCCTGATTATGAGCGACCTCGTGTACTAGGACCTGCGTCTGATCTTTCTCGCAGCAATCGTGAGTGGAAAAGGTTCATCAACTCGCGCGCCCTCTTGTCCACGGATAACGAGGCTGTTAGTGAAGCCGAAGCTTTGCTTTTGCACGCTATTCACGATCATCGTGTTGATATTGATTGGGGGATCTTGATATACCGGGAAGCGGTTAATTTTGCGGTTTCTATGGACCGACATCGCCGCTTCTTTTTTGCTTCATTAATAACGAAGCTATGCGACTTAAGCGAGGTGCGAAGCATTCGCTGGATCGTTATAGGTACACTCATTAGATAGAGTGTAACCCTCCTTTTTTTTTTTTTTTTTTTTTTTTTTTTTTTTTTGCAGGCATTGTAGGCGCAGATTTGCTGGAAACAATTGTACTTCTTAATAAACGAAGATGGCTCTTTCATTTCGATTTCTTTCCATATGCCCTGTTCGTACGCGGGCATACATACACTTTACATATAGTATTTTTTCAGATTGTCCGCATGCCAGTGGTCGGTTGTACTCGCGACCTTGGTTATCGCTTAATCACGTAAGTTCCTTTTTGACTATCCGAGCGATCCTCTCTGGGCCTTCCTGATTTTCCGATAGTTTTCCTTCTTGGCCTCGTGGCGGTGGCTTGTCTCCTTCGCAAAACATAATCTCCCACGGCGAAGTGATGCCCGCGAATGTGCTTGTCATGGTGACGCTTGGCGGCTTGTTTGCAATTGAGCGACGGCCATATGATTCAATTCGCTTTTCTCACCCAAATCAAGATCGAGCTTTCTCTTGGCGGGTTATCGGCCTCGCTAAAATAAGCGACCCTTAAACTTGGTAGGGCTATTTCCACTTTGGTGCCATAGCCGGATCCATAGGTTGTGAGCAAATGGAGTTTCCCAGGTAGTTGTTTTCCGCGACGTTCGGAGAGCCCGTAAGGCAGCGGAGAGGTGGTCGAGCCATTTACCCGCCTTATCGCCCAAGCTCTTTTTTAGTACCTTGAGTACACCTTGTTTGCGTTTTCAGCCTGACCATTTCCTTGAGGATAGCATACTGATGACTGCCAATGCTTGACGTTATTTTCTTCGCAGAATGTGTCGAATTCCTCTCTGAACTGAGGTCCGTGAGCCGATACTATTACTTTGGGGACGCCAAATCTTGTCCATATTTGATCGAGCAAAAAATAGGTTATGTCTTTGGTGCTGATTTTTACCAGAGCTTTAGCCTCGATCCACTTGGTGAAATAATCAACAGCGACTACCACGTATTCGCATCCGGAGCGACCCTTTTTTAATGGCCCAACGAGATCGATGGCCCACATGTCGAATGGCCATGCGGCGACGACGATGCTTTGCTCGACTGAGGGTAGCCTGGGGATGTCCGCAAATTTTTGACATACATCGCATGCCTTGGCATATGCCTTGGCGTCCTCGGCGATTTTAGGCCAGTAGTATCCGGCCAGTAAGATCTTTTGTGCGAGGGTGCGGCTAGCCGGGTGACCGCCACACGACCCTTCATGTAGTTCGGTGAGAATTCCCTCCACCTCTTCAGGTCGCACACATCTCAGTAAAGGTTTAGAGAACGACCGTCGATATAAAACATCGCTTAAGACGGTGTATCTAGCAGCTCTTCTTACCAGGGCTTTTGCCTCGTTTGGATCATCGGGGAGTTTTCCGGAATTGATATAATCCTTTATGATATCAATCCAACAAGGATTTGCGGATTGCAAGTCCATTATCTCGACCACCGCCGATGGCGGGGCTCGGCAGTATTCTACCAAGATCGATGGGTTCTTTGATTTCGTCCTCATTTGGTTAGTTTAGATAAATAGTCACTCTATGATTGTCTTCTCGGGGATGTTGGTGAATTTGCGAGATTTAAATCCGCTTTCGAGCTTCTTGACGAGATTTATATACCTCTGTAGAATCTCGCAGTGAATGCCAAACGATCCCGTCACTTGATTAACCACCAATTGTGAATCACAGAAAACTTGAACATTTTCGACCTTCATCGCTCTGGCGAGCTCAAGTCCTGCAATGACCGCCTCATACTCTGCCTGGTTATTTGATGCGGTGAAATTAAACCTTAAGGCCTTCTCAATTTCCTCTGAGGTTCCAGGCTCTAGTAAGATGATCCTCGCCGCGCAACCTTTAAGATTGGCGGCGCCATCGACATAGAGTTACCAACGATGACTTGGCCGTTCTAGCTCGTCATTGTGGTACTTTTGTCAAGGCTATTATTCGGTAATCGAGGTGCTTTCGCATATTTTCGTTGAAACTTGTTTCGACGATAAAATCGGGCAATGCCTGCGCTTTGATAGCCTTTCGAGGTTCTTAGCGGATGTCGAATTCGGTAAGCTCGATGGCCCAACGTAATGCACGACCGGCAGTCCGGCTTGTGGAGGACTCATCGTAGCGACGCCGTCGACAATACAATAATTGAATGCGATGAAAAGTAAGCCCTTAATTTCGGCAATTTATGACAACGCAGATAGGCCAACTTTTCGATATTAAAATAACGACTTTCTACAGGCTTAAAGCATTAGAAACATAATAAATGTGCCTCTGCGAGGTACCTCTTCTTTGATAAGTCTTTGCGCGATTGTCCTATCTGGCGGCTAGGTACAATAGTAGCACATCTCCGACCAGCGGGACTAGTAAGCAACGGCGGACTTGAGAGGTAGGCCTTGAGTTCATTTGAAAGCCTCATGAGCACTCTTACATCCATGAAAATGTTTTATTCCCTCAGATTTTTGAAGAAAGGTAGGCTCTTCTCGGTGGATTTTGAGATAAACCTTCCTGTGGCTATTATTCTTCCGTTCACCTTTGTACCTCCTTGATGCTAGTTGGCTCACTCATATTTATCAACGCCTCGATTTTTTCGGGGCTGGCCTCAATCCTCCTTTGACTCACCATGAAGCCTAGAAATTTTCCTGCTTGGACCCCAAAGGTACATTTGGCGGGGTATAGCTTCATCGAGTGATTTTTACATTTGCGAAGGTTTCGAAGGTCCACCAGTGATCCTGGCGACTTGATTTCACGACCATGTCATCAATGTAAGCCTCCATGTTCTTGCCTATCTCATAGGCCGAAAACTCTGTTCACCATTCTTTGATAGGTTGAACTCAAGTTCTTTAGACCAAATGGCATCATTTCGTAGTAATATAACCCGCCGGCGGCCCTGAAGGCCGTTAGCTCTTTGTCCTCGTTGGCCATTTTGACCTGGTGATAGCGAATAGCGTCCGAAAGCTTAGGGTCTCAAAACTGCGATCCCATCAACCATCTTGTCAATTCGGGCAACGCGCGTAAGGGTCTTTGGGACAAGCTTTGTTCGGATCGGTGAAGTCGACGCACATCCGCCACTTGCCGTTGTGCTTTTTACCATTACTACGTTTGCCACCAGGTGGATCTCAAGCTCCTTGATTATGCCCGCCGCTAAAAGTTTCTCGACCTCGCTTTTATCGCGACCTCTTTCTCTCGCTGAGAATTGACGCGCCTTTGTTGTATCGGTTTGAAGTTGGGGTCGACACTAAGATTATGTAAGCGACCTCCGACTCCACGCCTCTCATATCGGTTACCTCCCAGGCGAAGGCGTCCAAGTTTGCCTTCAGAAGCTCGATCAGCTCCTCCCTGTCTTTCTGGGTTGTTTGCGACCCTATCTTTATCATTTGATTTGGGTGCTCGTCATTTATGATAACCTCGACGATTCATCCTCGGCGGTGAAATCGGGGGCTCGTCTCGGATTTGCAACGTCTCAACCTCTACTACTCCCCCCAGGACCTCTCTTATCGCAGCGATCTGATCCTTAGCCACGTTGAATCCTTCCACTGGGTCGCTTAGAGTCGACCCTGCTTTTTTGGTCATATATTCGAGGAAAGATCCAGGCCGCTTGTGGCAACCCCGATTTCATCCCCACATGGAATTTGACCTTTGGTGGGGAATAGATGCTACCATTTGAAACTTCTTCATAGCCGGGATTCCCAAAATCACGTTGTAGTAAGAGGAGGTCGATTACCAAGAAAGTTATTGCCTCCGTTCAACAGGGCTCATAATCACCCAAAGTGATGTTGAGGTCGATCGTGCCTTTGACCCGCACCGTGTCGTTGGTGAAACCTCTCGAGCACCCCAAGGTAGGGTTTTAACTTGGCCTCCCGAATCCGATCTGCTTTAAACAATCGAAATAGATGATGTCGTGGCGGCCAGGTGTCGACCATTACTCGATTGACGCCATGCTTGTCATTCACTCCTACCTTTATGACGAGGGGTATTTGATAGGGCCGGCCGATCGTTGTCGACTCACTTTTCGTAAATATGATCTCTTTCTCATTCTCTCCCAACACTATCTGCTTCTCGAAGCCGCGGTATTGATTTGGTTTATCCGAGATTTCGATTGATGGTTCTTTGGGAATATTCCCATGGATGACTGAACCTCTCTTTGATAAACGCTGGTCAAGCGTCCTTGATCTGGGTGCGTTGTTCCTCGCGCTTATATTTATTTGCCGGTCCTCACGGATCGACCTTTCTATCTCGCGCCTCAAGGTGAAGCATTCATCGGTAATATGACCATGGTCCTTGTGATAGTCGCGATATTTGGATTTATCGCGACTATCGGGTCGCCCATAATAGGCTTGGGGTTTGTCAAAATGTTCGCGAATCAAAAGCAGATTTGGGATGCTTTGGTGTTGAGCGGGTAAAGTTGTCCTCGCTGAATTTGTATGGTTTCTTTACTTCGCGATCACGATTAGCCTCTCGAGCCTTTTCCCTCTTACGATCATCCGTGCGATCCTCCTTTGGTGAACGTGGCTCTGCCTTAGGTTTTGTTTTCCCTGAGGATGGTGTTTCGCTGACCCCCATCATTCTTGCCCTTTCTAACATCTCCCTGAGACCCGCTTTGGGGGGCCGCAGATTGAATTCAGTCTTCATCGGGCCTTTGGCGATTCCGGTGAGGAAGCACGTTATGACCGCGTCTTCCGGGATGTTTCTCGTCTGATCATATGTTCTGATGAATCGCTCGTAATACTCTTTTCCCGACTCATGTCCTCCCATA
Organism: Gentiana macrophylla; assembly: GCA_026214975.1. Classification (NCBI taxonomy): domain Eukaryota; kingdom Viridiplantae; phylum Streptophyta; class Magnoliopsida; order Gentianales; family Gentianaceae; genus Gentiana; species Gentiana macrophylla. Next base: position 137,675 of record JAOBSW010001023.1, on the reverse strand, counting down.
CGAACTTCATACAGGTCCTCGATAGTTTTCTTGGGTCGGCTTGCCGATTCAAATTCTCTGACAAATTTTTCCGATAAATCTTCCCAACTTTCAATCGAGCCGCGAGAAGCCCGCGTATCGGGATTTACAGCTCTATCTTGCATGCTACCGACCAAAGCAATGCACCATGCGGACTTATTTTGTGTGGCAAGGGTGATGCGACCCTGGAACGCGGTGAGCCAGTCGTTTGGGCATGAGTTCCCGTTGTAATAGTTATAACTGGGATAACTAACCTTTTCTCTCGCTGAGGGGAGGCGGCGTTTACGTGATCCTCTCTGGCGAGCACGTCGATTCCCGAGATCGGGCGACTTTCTCGATTGGACTCGCCTTTTTAATTCTCGCGAGCTCTTTCTTCATTACCTCCATCCATTTCGCCAAGATAGGGTCGAACCTTGGTCGCGATCGTGTTTGCGTGTCGGCTCGCTCCGCTCGTTCGATTCCCAGATCTCGCGATCCTTCTTGGCGGGCCCTTTTTTCTCTGATGATCATGCGCGCATCCTGCGCGTGTCTATCCTGCTGAATGGGTGCTTCTCCCCCGGGAAGGCTGAGGCGACTTGGGGCCGAGGCCTTGTCCTTCTCATCTAACCTTTTGAAAGCGGATTCTTTATCGGCCCTCTTTCCTTTTTGATGATCGCGATCTTGGCGGGCCGAAGTTTGCGGAATATCTCTCCTCGGTCCGTTGCGACCCGAAGAGTGTACACTCTCCTCTATATCGATCTGTTGAATTTGGCTCTGGCGACCTTTGTCTAAGACCGCGGGAGTGGTTTCATTTCTGGGAGGATTCGGGGGTCGAATCGACATTGGGGCCTGGCCCTTAGCCACAAGACGAGAGTTGGTGAGATACATGGTTTCCGCGTACCTCGCATATTCTTTCATTTCTGCTATCTCCGGGTCCTCCTGAGAACCTAGTCCTCCCTCCGGGGTCGGTCTTTTGCTCCCCTGTGGCCTTTCTCTTTCACGGCGAGCCTCGTCAAGGGTAGCAATAGCCTCTTTTGACTTGGCCTTTTGATTAATGACATTTCGAGCGTCGCTGGGTGCCAGGACCCCTCTTTGCGATCCCTCTCTTTCTGCTGGGAGATTGTCAACCGTTTCTCCCACGCCTCTCCACGAGTCGATGCAAAGATAACACCTTTACGGGGTTTGGGGTATTATGTGTCCTTTACTTCCTACCATCTCTGTGGGGTGGCTTTTTAGGGGAAGAATAAGCGGCAAGAAAGGTTTATTTGTGTATGTTATTCCTATGGAAATGATTTGCTTAAAAGGGGCTTTGTCTTGATGGGGGCTTTTGAAGTAGAAAAGGTCACCTTTTTGAGTGATTTCTTTGATAAGGGAATAAAAACAAAAGCGGTTTGAGGGCTTTCTTTGTAAGATTACCTCTCTTTCGATATGAGCTCTCGATCAGCTTTCTGATGATGCAGAAACGGACCTCCTTTTAGATTAACCGTTTCCCGGTAACGGAGCCAACTGATGACGCAAAAATCATCACGGTGGCGCGACGGTGGATGTTCTTAGTGGATATCTGGTGGAGATTTTAGTGTATGTTAGCCGGAGGTTTTGCGGTGGTGACAGGTGTTGGGGGAGATAGTATTTCTGCAGAGCTTTTCCTTGTTTTTCTATTATATATTGTGTCTTAATTAGGTTACACAAGACTTCCTTTTATAGGAAGAGAAATCTTAGGAGCCAGGTAATGGACAAGTGCTGCGAAGCAGCTTAGTCACTAATCTTACTTAATAGTTAAGCAAACATTAAATATCTAACCACAAGTGGGTAAGGTATCTAGCAGCAAGTGGGTATAATATCTGGGCGGCGATCCTTCGGGATCCCTGGGCCGCCAACACTGTTCTTGCCTTTGCTCCTGCTTTCTTCTCAAGTCTCACGCGACCGCTTTGGGGCCATCGATCCAAGGCCTCGATCCGGCCCTCTAGCTCGCGGCGCTCTGGGGAGGGGTTGATGGTAGCGGCCTTTGCTAGATATCATTGGCGTCGCCCGTTCTTTGTGGTCGCGGACTGCCCTCGGCGTGGTGAACGTGTAGGCTCTTTCCAGGACTGAGGCGGTGGCGACATTATTTATATCATCGAGATATGAATCAAGTGAACAACACACTTACGGAATTACTCCATTTAGTACACATCGTCCGAAGAGATTCAAGAACATCCTCAAAATAGCTCAATATCCTGCCATACAAGCGCCATTTAAATTTCGATTCAAGAGACTCACTTCAAAGCGCATATATCAAAAATTCAGCCAAATAACTCAATATATAGCATTAAAATCAGCCGTATAAACTCACAATTCAGCTCAATCACAAAGCATTAAATATAGTACTAGTAGTTTCCACATGGTTTTTTACATTCCACATCACATGTAATAAAAAACACATATAACCATTCCATCAACATACATTCTGTGTAACCAAACTATCGTTTTAAGCTTAAGGTGTTACAACTTAAGTGTAATGGGCGAAAAGGTTTTCCTCATCTCAAATAAAGTTTACATTATCAATGCTATTGCATAAATATGCATCAAAGAAATAATATTGGTCTAATCGACCTTGTTCTGCTAGAGAAACATGAACATTATGTGGTTTTCCGACATGGATAATTCGAGGCGGTGGTGGGGAACTCCGGTGTGTGTCTAGAGAAACCCATGTAGGATTCTGACTAAAATTAGCAATTGAAAAGAAATCAAAATGCACCACTGAAATTGGTAATAGAAAACTTGCAATCATACCGCCAATGTATGAAGAATAACAATAATCCAATTCTGCATCTTACTGACAAACTCTCTGTCAAATTGGTTATACACAACCTTCAATTTATTAATTGCCTTAAGAGAATATTTTTCAATTTGATATATATGACTTTAAAATGTAAAGGCATAAGCAAGATATTTGATTCAAAAAAAAAAAAAAAAAAAAGACTATGAAATGCAATTCCTTAGCTGAAGCTTTTGAGAGTAATTTACCCATAATAATATGACCTGTTATTAGCAACTGAAGAATCCCCCCTCTTGTCGCTAGCAGCTCAAGACTGAATCCATCACAATCATCCTTCAAAATCAAGAGATTTCAACGAATTCATATATACTCTCATAAGCTCCTTATTCTACGGAGTTGCATACCTGCCCCAATTTCGTGAAGCAAATCAAACACCATTAATAGATGGATTTGTGGGGAAATGAAAGAGGAGAAAGGATCGGAAGCCGGAGGAGCTGGACGGTTGTTCTATCGGTCGATGTTGCTGAATAGGCACTGCCTGAGTATCAGACGACTGAGGATCCCCGCCGGTGAAAAGGTGAAAAGGTGCACCCAAGTGCATCAAAACGACGCAGTATTGATGCCCCTGTGTATCGGGACGGTGTAGTTTTGGATCGAAACGACGGCGTTTCGGTGCACCGTTGCACCGGCGGGGGAGATTGTACCGGCGGGGATCCGGGCTCAGTATCAGACTATCAGTGCGAAGGGTTACGGGAATTAGGATAACAGAGTGGTTGGGATCACTGGCGGATCCAGGAATTTATTCTAGTGGTGTCATCGGAGTCTATAACTACATCTTTTATCCAAAAAAAAAAATTTCAGTGGGGTTACCGGAGTCTAAAACATCAATTTTTATCGACAAAACGACATTTTTTAACAACAAAACTAAATAGTTTTAATACTAGTTTTTTTTTTTTTTTTGAAAATACAGTGGGGTCACGTGATCCCCCCGGGTGTGCTGGATCCACCCCTGGTTAGGATGAAGATGATATGTAGGGCAATTTAATCCGGTCAAATAATTTTTGTCCTTATTGCATCTAAAAAAAGAGATCGTTGTTTAAAACTTAGGGGGAATGAGGGAGAAGGACAAAAATATTTCATCAATTGAGTAGAAGGACAGTCTTTTGAAACTTTTGCATAAAGACAAAACTATTTATTCATTATCGAAATTCACTTGTGTTCAAATTCATCGCCGAAATTAATGTTTAAATTCACTAATTTTCAAAATTCATTGTCGAAATTCACTAATTTTCAAATTCACCGTCAAAATTCACTAATTTCGGATTCACCTATCTTCATTGATTTTCTGGATTCACTTTGTTTGTCTTCGCTTATAAAAATTATACAATCGTCCTTCTCCCTATAAAAATATGTAAATTTGTCATTATTCTTAAAAATATTCCAGATTATTGTCCCTTCATAATTTTCCATAAAACTTAAATAAGGGAAAAAAGATGAATTTATACCTAATTTTTCCTAAAGTTTTTAAATTATTTCCAGCATCTACTACAACTGCTTTAGGTGCGGCTACAAGAGAAATAACTAATGAAAACTCAACATAAACACCAATCCTACCATAATCATGATGTCATATATTTCATCACCAACATGTATGGGATAATTGTCTAACTAATACAAATGCTAAAAAAATATGACTACTTTTTTCATAAAATAAAATAAAAATAAAAATGGTCAAATGTGTTATATATATATATATATATATATATATATATATATATATATATATATATATGTATTGACGATAATGTTGCTTGGTAGACTGCTCTTGGGATAGACCAACAAGCGCCACTAAGATAACCCCGACAAAATTTGTAATTTAAGGGTCTTTTTTTCATGTTCTACTAGTGTATTTTAGGTCCAGTTTTATTTTTTACTTAATCTAAAATACGTTAAAAAAAAGTCTAATCAAATTATGTAACATTTTTTATACGCCTCTCATCATTCTAGTTTACAAAAAAATACTCCCTCCGCCTCAAAATGTTTGGGACGTTTGATTTTTCAACCGCCACTTAAAAGTCTAATTAATCCTTCAATTTCATCAAATGAACTAATACTTTTTACGTTTGTATCTTTTAAATTTCACTTTATCATAACCCTAATAATATTACATCAATTAACGAAATTCCAGGATTAATTGAAACTTTTCGTAGTTTGCACTAAATTAAATGTCCCAAACATTTTGAGGCGGAGGGAGTAATTGTTATGTCATATTTTTTTTTTCACATAATAAAAAACCTTAAGTTTATTCTGGCTTAGGGTCATCGATATCACATGGACGACCCTGGTTGCGGGCCAAGAAGATATACACTGCATGCATACTTTTGCATCACGGGTGAATGCCTGCATGGTACGTGGATGAGCACTGAACCTGGACTTATGGGCCGAAAGGATGTTCTTATCAGGAAGTGGCTGAATGTTGGGCCTCAAACACACCAGACATGAATATTTTTTTTTTGCTTCCTCTAAATTTTAGTGACAAATAAAACTCACCTAAATATAATAAATATTGATTGACATGTTAGTATTGTCAAAGGAAAACTACGGGAGAGAAGACTACAATATTCATATCAGAGAATTGATTTATTCAATGAATAAAATGAAGTAAAGTAGTATGCAAGGACGGAGTCATGATTTCAATTTGGCGTGGGCTAATGGACTATATCGAGTTCGTCGAATGAGTTGGATTATAAATATTTTAGTGATCAAACTGGACTATATAGACATTTTAATGTCATATTATTTTATCCGAGTGGGCTTAGCCCCCTAAAATCATACATGGCTCCGTCCTTGGTAGTATGTTTGACCAACAATTCTTTAAATTTCGTGGATGCAATAGTTAGGAAGTTCCATATGCATTTGCAACATGTCTGAATATCGCACTTACACACCATCGGATCGATCAACATGGCGTTTTTGCGATTGGTCGTATCGTTATTGTTGCAACGGATTGCAATAGAAGACTCAGAATAACAGATTAATCAAACGTGAAAGTAATTAACAATAACAGAAACAAGAAGAACACTGAGATTTAACGTGGTTTACGGCGTTGTGTCGACTACTCCATGGACATAAAAAGAGAAATTTTATTATGCACATAATTACAAGACGATTCATACTAATAGGTTACAATAATGTTGATATTTATAGCCTTGGAAACCTAACCTAGCGTCATTATGACTTCGCCGATTTCACTCCAGACGTGTCTCAGCTCAGCTGAGTCACCAGACGTAACCAGCTCAGATAAAGAACCAGCGCAGACACAAAACCGGCGCTGACATACTCAACAGATTCATACTTCACTTCCTTGACGGATTGACTTTGCTGGCATTTCACTCAATTGACTTCCTAGACTTGAACACTCAACTTAGTTGATCACAGATCTGTAAAGTCCCACATAGGTAAGTAGTAGAATGCTCACCCCCATATAAGTGTGAGACATAAATGTCTTGTCAACTCGGGTTAGCTTTTTTAGACCAAGCGAGGAAGGCGGTCTAAGCAGTTGACCGCACCATTTATAACTCATTTAGCGCTAACAGACCCGGGGTCTGGGGGTGTTATAGAATGGTATTCATAGCCGACTACCAGACGGAACTATGCACTGCACCATAGAAAGACGGTGTAAGGATGACCTTTAGTTACCTCTGGTTGGGACGAAATAATTTTGACGGTGTAAGGATGACCTTCTGGTTGGGACGAATTAATATTGTTCAAAATCACGTTGTTTCATGTTAAAACATGTATTAAAGATTAAAACCTTTTATTCTCTCGTTTTAAAGATTAAAATAAGGCTTTTTTCCTTCCTTCTCTCGTTTTCCTTCTCTCTCTGTATTGATGGATAAAAAAACTAGGGAGTCTTTATTTGCACCACAATCAATCTATCACTGCACCACTCTATACATCATACCACACCTAAAACCTAAATCTATCTTTACACCACAATAAAATTCCTATCCTTTTCATTCTTTAATTACACCCCAATTTCTACCTTACGCCACACATATATACTATTTCCACACAATTTTTTTCTATTACAAATTAAGCCCTTAATTTGATATAGTTACATCCCACACCCTACATACATCAATAATTTTGAAGGACCAGAAAGTATGTTGAAGGGGTCATCGGAATCAATGGAGGTGTTGATTGAAGGGGACCCAGTTTGGACGGAATCAGCAATAGAAGAATTCTGGCCGGATTCTGCCATTGGAGGGGGAGGGGCGGATTGGGTGGTATTGGTTGCGGGTTCAGGTTGAGGATGGGTTTCCGGTGGTGGGTGCTCGAAAAAGACTGTATTGGAGCTGAAAAGCCGCCGCTGGCATGGAGGTGGAAGGGCGGCGGGAGAGGGTTTCTTTTTGGGAGGGGATGTAAAGGTTTTGGATTTCATGGTTGAAGGGAGGAAGAGAGGATTAGAAGATGAGTAGAATGGTGGTGGTCAGAGGTCCGACCGGTGGTTGACGCCGGCAAACGGGGGTCGCCCGAAAAAAAATGGGAGGCCTGTATTTTTATAGAACGGGAAAGAGGGAGGAGGGAGGGGGTGGGGGGTTTGTTGTTTTTATTAAATTTTGATAGTTTGGGGGTTAAATGATAATATATAAATTTGTTGTTGGTAATTTTTTTTTTTTGGTAATAATGTTTTTCATCACTTTGGAATGAAAATGTGGTGTACAAATAGATTTCATAATACTGAAATTTTATGTGTGGTGCAACATGTAGATATTATGTTTTTACATTTAAATAAGATGCGGAAGTAGATTGCATGTGATACAAATAAAGACTCCCAAAAACTACCGTGTACAAGTCAAATGAAATGGGAGGCACTCCCCTAAAAGAAAATTGAGAAATTGGAACACAAAGGTTACAAGTCAATTGAAAAAGTAATGCACTTTCATAAAAATATGATAACATGATGCACACACAAGCTGTAGATTAATTAATAGAGGAAAAGTCTTTATGCGGTATATCCATATGTATCTAATTGACCGGTAAACAAATTTAAAATACACAGTTTGAATTGATGTAACCGACCATCAATTGACCGGTAAACAAATCAGATTCCCCCTTATTACCAAACCTCGGGCTAAACTACTTGATTGATGTGACCGACCATATTGATGGCATTTGCAGGGGAAAGTTTTAGCTGGTACCTCCGTATATGCGGAGAGCGGAGGTGGATGAATCGGAACCGTCAGTTTTAAAACTGGATTTCAACTGTGTGGTTCTGATTAGTTCATCACTCACATCACCCCAAATTACACCCTCCATGTAATAATTTCCCATTTGTAGGTAATTTTGCAGTAGGAAGCATTTTTTAATTTCATTTGAAGAAAGTTGTTCTCGAGGGCGGAACCAAGATTTACTAGTTGTGTGATATTTTTTTTATTATGTTTTTTTGTTGTATAAATGCTGATTTTATGGATGTAAAATTTAACAATAAGTCATTATTAACTATTAAGATATTATCTATTGTATTATTTTGTATATAGTAATTTTTATTTTGTATTTATCCATAAAATACTCTAGAATACTCCATCAGTGTATATAAATACGATGTACCTCATACTACAATTAATGAATGAAATCACTTTACACTCTTATATTATGGTAAATATTAAGATATTATCTATTATATTATTTTGTATATAATAATTTGTACTTTGTATTTATCCCTAGAATACTTGCTGAATACTCCATCAGTGTATATAAATACGATGTTCCTCATACCCAATTAATCAATGAAATCACTTCACAGTCTTTACTCTATTATGGTATCAGAGCACTGGATTTCAATCTCCCTTTTCCCCCTTTTTCTTTCGCAGCCTCCCCTCCCTCTTTTTCCGCCGCCCAAGCCGGCCCTCTTTCCTTTATTTCGATCGTCTTCTCCGGCTGTCCTGCTACCACAGCCACAATTCGCTCCCCTTCCACTCGATCTGCTATCAGCCGCTTCCACCATGTCCGCTTCCCCGAATTCCACCACCTTTACCACCACAGTCCTTCTTCCCCCCCCAACGCCACCACAACCAATTGGTGGCTCTCATTTCTTCCACCCTAACTCCCATAAAATTAACCAATACCAGTTAGTCCATTTGGAAACTACAGTTCACCACTTTTCTCTCTTGGTACAATATTCTGGGATTCCTTGATGGCGGTACACCATGCCCCCTAAAACCATCACCGACGGCACCGAAACAAAACCCAACCCCGACCACACATTCTGGACTCGGCAAGATGGACTAATTCACAATTGCATTATGGGCTCCCTCTCCACGGAAGTTCTGCCCTCCATCGCCCACACGAACAGTATCAATGAATCATGGACCGTCTTGGCCGACCTCTACGCCAAGCCAATTCGGGGCCGCATTAAATAGCTCAAGCACCATATCCGCACATTCACCTGAGGCCCTTTGTCAATCTCAACCTATTGTGCTACTATAAATCCAAGGCTGATGAACTTCATGCCCTAGGGGCACCGGTTGATCCTGAAGATCTCGTTGAAATTATTTTGGCTAATGTGGGACTTGAATTTCTCGACATCGCCAGAGCTGTTCAAACCATAGATACCCTTATTACCCTGGATGAACTTCACAAAAAACTCTTGAATCTTGAAGTTGGAATTATTCAGGCCCAATCTACTATTTCACATCCGGAGTACTCCGTGTTTGCTGCTCACCGTCCAGATTTTTCGCCCTTTGCCCATTGGCCATATGCCTCTCAGCCTCTATCTCCAGGTCTTCCTGGACCCACACGTCCCCCGGCTATCAACATCGAGCTTGTTTAGGAAAATGTCAACTATGTGGAATCCAATGACACTCTGCTAAACGATGCCCCACGCATCATTTCTTCCAGCAAATGCAAGCAACTCGTCCAGATGCTCCTGCACCTTGCCCCTACCTGTTAGGAAATCTACGCGGGAACGCAGCGAAATTTAAAATTTTATTTCCTATCGACCCGAGATCGACTTCGTTTAAGCAATAAACAAATAAGCTAGTAGACAGGTGGTTACCTTGGTTGATCTAAAAGATCGACGCTTTGACCGTCTAAGGAGAGTAGTTCTGCATAGAGCCGCCCAAGTGTTCGGCCTCTACCGCTAGTCCACACGAATAGCCCGCCGAAATCCCATCATGGATTGCTATTGGAAAACTCCGGTTGCTAGACCTGCCTTTTTCCCTCTCTCAAACTCTCTATAGAATATTCTCTATTTTACACAAGAACTATTAGTTCTTGGAATTGTGATGTACAAAAGAGCTTGACACCCACTTCCTTTTTATAGGCAAAGTGGCGCCCCAAATATGAGTGGAGGAGAAGAAAAACTTTTCCCAATAAAATAAGGAAAATATAATTAATTGATTTATCTCATTTATTATAATATCTTATATTAAATAAATCTAGGATATTGTCAATATCTTATATTAAATATTTCCAAGATTTTGTCAATATCTAATATTGACTATCTTTATTTTATTACCATAAATCAATTTACACATGTGTATATATCACAAATATATATTACATATATAAATCTATACCAATATATTCAACTAATGAAATTGTGCACATGTACATTCAATGCACAACACACACACGAACATTCATTTAAAATAAATAAATAAATAAATAAATAATATATATATATATATATATATATATATATATATATATATATATATATATATATATATTATATTAATATTTAGTAATACCATTAATTAAATTGCACAATCCAAGTGTATCTTATACACACACAAATTGCGCCACCATAGCCAATAAATTGACATCCGGAATATTCTTTAATTAATATAATACTATTAATATCTTGTATTTAATTTATTCATAATAAATAAATACCACAATATTAATTTACCACTATAACCTTTATAGTCTCGAGATAAACTTTCCTTATTTGGTAATCAACTATAACCACATTTTAATCCGGCTAGATGTTCATATGTGTGAGACCCGATAGGCTTCCGAATATGTTGGCCGTAGACACAAAGTGCAAATTACGAAAATGCCCTTCATACCTAACGATCACGGGATAGCGTCTAGCAACACACCGTGACCCCCAATCATCGGAAAAGTCAAATGCAATGACTACTACCTTTCATGTGAAACAGCGATTACCGTGTAACTTACAATCCTATCATTTGTAATAATATCCATACGGTCGTGCGTCGAGTGTCAAACATTAACGACCGTATCTTATAATCTGGATATCATGCTCTCTCGAAGTAACTCGTTTACTCCCACTTTGCAAAGATTCACGAGAGCTAGACATTCCTTATAAGAGGGCCATTTGGGATATTCGATCCCAATCATAGGATACGCGATTCCCGGACGACCATTCATGTATACTCCGTATGCTTCAGTATCACACCCAATCACTACCGCATGATTGCCCCGTGGCTAGGGGAAACCTCAATAGTGTCAAAGCATGACAATCCACACCGTGATGCATGAAGACTCCGGTCTAAAGGATAATTACACAACCGCCACATAGTGTGACACTTATCCGTGTAAGTGGGTTAGTCTAACGTACGCATTCTCTAATACACGTCCACGTACAGTCCAAGTGTCTCTACACTTCGATAGACGAGATCTACCCCTGTCCTTAAAGACAGAAGACATCTAATACGTGCTAATCTGTTTGTACTATCAATGCCCTGTTTAATAGTACATCAGCCTAGAGACATTTAAGTATCAAACTTATTAAAGTGATTAGAGATCTCATCAACCATAATCGCCTATCATGGTTTCTCTATCACAGTTTAATACTAAGGACGTTATCATATAACAATTCATAATTGGTTCTTTAAAAGAACATATATATGACAACTGAAAAGCCATTTTATATATATGTATAAATATAAAGAAATAGTAGAAATGATCAGACCCGGTCGGATCCGGTCCAACCCGATTGGGTTTAGGACACTATTCCAACACTACCCTCAAGCCAATCCGGCTAAGTCTGCTTCTTCTACTTGGATGCTTGATAGTGGTGCCTCTTACCACATGACTCAGGACCTCAGCTTGCTCTCTCTTTCTATGATCCTTATCCTGGTACAGATGAAGTAATTATTGGTGATGGTCGTTCGCTTCCTTTTTCTTATATTGGTTCTGCCACTCTCCTCTCTCCCAAACAATCGTTTAATTTACTTAATGTGTTAAGTGTCCCATATATTTCTCAAAATTTACTATCTGTTTCTATATTCTATGCTGACAATTCCGTTGCCTTTGAATTCTTATCTGATTGTTTTCTTGTGAAGGATCTGAAGACAGGCACTTGTCTTTATCAGGGTCAAGCTAGAAATGGTGTTGATCTTGGTCCAACAGTCCTCTTTTTGCATTTTCCATCAATAAATCTTCCTCCTCAACCTGGCATCATCGTTGAGGACATCCAGCCTTTCCAATTATTCAGCATCTTGTTAGGAATAAATGTATTGATTTATCTTTTGTTACTTTTTCTCCTTGTGATTCATGCTTCACAAATAAAAGTCATCGTTTATCTTTTTCTATTTCCACGTTGCCAGTTTCCCGTCCCCTTGAAACTATTTACTCTGATGTCTGGACTGCACCTATTTACTCAATTGATGGTTTTAAATATTATGTTGTTTTTGTGGACCTTTTCACTATATGCATATGGTTATATCATTTATATCGTAACTCTGATATTGCACCGATATTTGAAAATTTCACACAGTATGTAGAAAATTTCTTTTCCTCGACTATCAAAATCTTATATTCTGACAATAGCATTAAATACATCACACTTAGACCCTTTCAAGCCACACGTGGCATCACACACAAAACCACTCCACCTCGCACCACACAACATAACGACATCTCTGAACGTCTCCATCTACACATCATTGAGACTACTTTAGCCCTCCTCCAACATAGTTCCATTCCTCTCACCTATTGGTCCTTTGCAGTTAATGCTGCCACTTACCTCATCAACCGTATGCTTATTGCCACTATTGATATGAGTTCACTCTATGAAAAACTGTTCTCTCAAGCTCCCAATTACTCCAAACTCCCAATATTGCAACTTTCATAATTTATTGAAATAACCTACGTTTAAACGTAGATTCCTTACGTTTAAACATAAAGAATCTACGTTTAAACGTAGGCTATTTCAATAAATTATGAAAGTTGCAATATTCAAATTTCTCTACGTTTAAACGTAGGATTAATTACGTTTAAACGTAGAGAACCCTACGTTCAACGGTAAGGTCTTGAAGGATTTTGAATAACTCTCTCTCTCTCTCTCTCTCTCTCTCTCTCTCTCTCTCTCTCTCTCTCTCTCTCTCTCTCTCTCCTTCCACTAGTTCTAATCCCTACGTTTCTCATCAGTTTCTTTACGTCTGACGGCGATTTTGCACCAAATATTCAGATTTGGCACCTCTGCTCTCAAGCATAATGGATCAAAGCAATATAGAAAGTGTAAGTGTTTCCCTTATGCCTTTGCCTTTAAAACGTTTTATTGTTATATTGTTTTCCTAAATTATGTTGTATATATTTTCCAATTTTTAGTGTTTTGTAGTGGTGATTAGCCTGATATTTGTTGGCCTTGTGGTGATTAGTCTGATATTGTTGACTAATAGAGGGGATTAGCCTGATTTTTCTTTATGTGGGTTGAACCTAGTCCAAATTTTGAAGAAGACGATTAAGGGAGAGATTCTGTGTTTTTCTACGTCTGAACGTAGGTTTTCTACGTCTGGACGTAGGCTTTTCTACGTCTGGACGTAGAAAACTGTTCTTAAGTCCTCTTTTGTATTTTTGTATGCAGATTTTTCCAGTTTATAGGGTTTAGGTTAGTCTTGATTGTAATTTGATAAAAACATGCAATATGTGGCTAGGTATGTTTAAATTTGGGACATTTAAGTTGATAATGTATGAGTATGGTGTTACTATGCATTTTTTCTTGTATATGTTGAGATTGATTGAGGCTTGATGGTGAGATTGAAGGTTTGATCGTGCATAAGGTCTTTATTCCTACCCAAAATGGTACTGAAAATGGCTCTGTTTTCCAGAGACCATTGTTATTGGAAATATTGATCACACTTACATTTACATTAATCATTTAGGTATTGGTAGCTCTGTTTTTTCTTCTTTGGTATTAGATGTACTATATAGTTGATTTACTTCACAATGTTAGTGTATAAAGCTTGTGATTGACTAGTATATGTGTGTGATTGACTTGAAACAATGCTATTTGTTAACAGTTGATTGGCACTCATGGAACTGAAGTCTACAAAGTAAATGAAAACTTGACATGGACTTTTAGAGGGGAAAAGAACAAGCTCTCGGATCTTCTTGACATTCACATGAGAAGGATCGGATTTGAAGGAACATTGAGAGGTGGGGTTTTTGGAGAATTCATTCAAATGTACGAGCACTGGCAGTTTTCCGCCAAAATTTTGCAATATGTATGTTTCAATGCCGTTTATCCGAATGTGTCCAGTGAGCTTCATTTTAGATTTGGTGAGACGACCGCAAAGTTCGGTAGGCGGGAGTTTTGCATGATGACCGGTTTTAGGTTTGGTGATCTCCCGGAAGCTCCCGATAGTTATTCCGGTGTTTTGGCCGAGGGGACATACGGCCACATCCATCATCCTCGACCCAAACCCGATCACCATACCGGATATTGAGAGATGGTTATTGGATGAGGTGAGCATCCTGAAGTTCTCTACCGTGTAGGTTTAGTCTACCTTATTCACGGTATTATGATGGGTCATGATGAGACTACTAAGGTACCTCGTGAGACCTTCTATTTGGTCGAGAATGTAGAAGGCCTAAATGACTTTCCATGGGGTACTTGGTTGTGGGATCGACTCATAGAAAGATCTCGCCGCATGATGGATACCTACAAGGAAAGTGCGTATGCGGGGTGACGATACAAGGGTTATACATGCCTTACGGTTTTGGGCTTACGAGACCCTCCAGGACATTGCTGTTCCGAATATTGCTGCCACCCTCAGAGCTCCTGATGCAGCTCCTTGGATGATGAGATGGAGTTGCAAGACTACCCCTCCACAGTGGAAGGGGGTGTTGGCGAAGGCAAGTAAGGTAATAAGCTTAATAAACATTTTCTCTTAATTATATCCGGTATGGTTAAACATTTTCTTATTGTTAATTCTAATGAAATATACATTGTTTGCAGAGCCGTGTTATAGGATACCTGGCTGCAAGGGAAGTTGATAGGGAGTTGATGCTACATAGGGGCATCCCTGATGCGGAGATTAATGAGCCGCCACGTGTGATCCCTCGGCCTGTACCAATTGCACGGCCACCTCCTAGACGTCCATCTACTACACAGCAAACACGCTCTGCTACACAACAGTCTGCCTCTACTTCACATCCCTCTACTTCACAACAGCCTCTACCTCCTCATTCACGACGTGTGCCGCACAGTTCATACACTGAGATGCTACAGGCGGAAGAAGATGAATCTGATGAAGAAGATGAAGTTCTTTGGGCTTTATAGAAATTTGTGAAGAGAGGATAGATAATGGGTTGAATGACATTCGGGAGGAAATTCGCGGCGTAATGACGAGAACCGCAAGTAATTCGAGAGGTTATACAAATGCGTAATGAGCATAGGCGATACTTCTTGAACTTAAGAGGTTGATCTGACGCCGTCATCCAGAGATCGTAGTAAAAATTATTTCATTGTCAATTTAGTTATGCGATAAATTTAGTTGTATGTATTATGATACTAACCGGGCAACATCTTTTCAGTCTACCCCTCATCGGCCTCCACCTCCTCCACCTCCTTCACCTCCTCCACATGATACTGACCGGGGCACATCTTCTCAGTTTTCCCCTGATGGGACTACACAGGGTTATCGTCTTGATCGGCATACTTGATCGAGTCTCACCGGTCAAGATACTCATCAGCCTCCACCTGGTCAGCATACTTATTCATCTCCTACCCCGTCCGCCGACGACCCGATGATGATGCTCGGGTTTGATAAGATTCTTGAAGGCATTTCCCAACCCGGGCAAGAGGGAGTGCAGCTGGAGGGAGTTCAGAAGGAGGGAGTCGAGAAGGATTTCGTCGACGAATTATTCGTGGAGGATCCTTATTTGGGTAAGCATTATGTTATTTATATCTAATTATTGTTTAGTAGGTTATTTATATTGAAATTTGTATTATTAACATAGATATTGTTTGTTATCGTGAATTGATGAGAGTGCCTATTTTGATGCAGATACTGTCGATGCTACTACCGAGGCTACGACCCCTACCGTGGCTACGACCCCTACCATGGCTATGACCCCTACCCCTCCCGAGGCTACGCCCCCTCCCTCTCCCGAGGCTACGCCCCATCCCCCTCCCGAGGCTACGACCAACCAGGCATCGGTTGTGGAGCCTGAGATGGATTATAGTAAGTTATTTGATTTTTAATTTCGAAACTATAAATTATATTGTGAAAAACTATCTAACTTGTGAATGTATTGAAATTTGTTTAGCTGGTGGCCCAAGTGTTGTACAATTGGGTAAACGAAAGGCGGTTGATGCAATTGACAGAAAATTGACGACCCGTCAGACTACTAGCCGACCACGGCATTTAACTGATGGGTCTCACATAGTCAATATGCCTAGTGATAACGTTGTGAGATGGTCAGCATGGAAAAAGTTTCCGGACGAGCTGGAAAACAAGTTCACAACGTGGTACCAACAAGAAGATCCGCCCCCAATTGAGATTCCGACGGGGTACGCAGCTGGTTTCCGCCTTACAGAAAAATTTGGCAAGGAGTGGTTCACACGCGTCTCATGGCCTCTCTTTGAGTTAGACCGAGAAGTATATTCTTGTGACTTCATTTTCATATTTCTGAAATTTTCATATTTCTGATTTCATTATCTCTAACTTATTTTTGAAAAAGTACAGCATGTCGATGCGTATCTGGACCTGATAGAACGGAAAATGGAAGCACATCCAGGATGATTTCGACCGCATACGGCCATTGCATACTCTGAATTAGCAGCCTTTTACGGGCAAGGTCATGTAGATCAGGAAAAGCCACCACACAGAACGGTCATTCCAGACTTTGTGGATCGGTACGTCAAGCAATAGGATGAAAACACCGTGATCTACATTCCATGGTCCATTAGTTATGCTCACTGGGCAGCTGTCGAAGTGTGTATTCCCGAATGGAAGATTAGGGTGTGGGATGATGTGAAGAAAAACATCAAAGCGTGGGGTGTTTCGTTTAGGAGAGTGTTGGAGACGGATGCTCGTCTACGTCAACTCCCACAAATGGTTGAACCAGTGAAGCTTCTTTTTGAAGTCAGAATAGTAAAACCTGAATTCGTACCACAAATGCCAATTCTGTAAGTGTTATATACTTCAAACAATTTATTATATTATACAGTTTATACTATTCTTACACTATTCATATTATACAGGGGTGACTGTGGGGTATACACGGTCAAGTTCATTGAGCATTTGA
This sequence comes from Gentiana macrophylla, assembly GCA_026214975.1. Classification (NCBI taxonomy): domain Eukaryota; kingdom Viridiplantae; phylum Streptophyta; class Magnoliopsida; order Gentianales; family Gentianaceae; genus Gentiana; species Gentiana macrophylla. The sequence goes on along the minus strand of JAOBSW010001023.1, from coordinate 120,409 downwards.
TGCACAAGGAAAACTTTTCTCTGCTCCATCATGACAATATGTCGTTGATAAGAAAGAAACTTTGTGTACAGCTATTTAATCAAATAGTAGATATATAGGTATTTTTGTGTATGTTGTTTTGACAAACTGTATAGGAATTTTTGGTGTATGTTATATTTTTGGTATTTTGTTGTATGTTGGTAGCCATTTATATTTTGGGTGTATGTTATTTTTATGAGTATTCAATTTGTTTAAAAAACAACACAACTTAAAATGCAACATTCAATTTGAATTTATCTACGTCCAAACGTAGAGAATGTACGTCCAAACGTAGGGAATGCTACGTCAGAACGTAGAGAACCTAGTCCAAATGTATGGCTGCAACATTCTCTGCGTTTGACGTAGGGAATGCAACATTCTCTACGTCCAAACGTAGGTAATGCAAAATTCTCTACGTCCAAACGTAGGGAATGCAACATTATCTACATCCAAACGTAGGTAATGCAACATTCTCTACGTCCAAACGTAGGGAATGCAAGTACTAGTGTGGTACATGGCAATTATTGTTGTTGTACAAGTACGAGCCATTTCTCTCATTTCTTTAAACTCTTTTAAGTAGTGTAAAGAGAACCACTTCTTCACCTTTCAATTTATAATCTACACTGAAGCAAATGGATAATGATCGTTTCTTTAAAGTTCTTGATGGCGGTTTCGCAACAAGTTTGGTATGTCATTATTAATTAACTTACTTTTATAGCACTTGTATTATGATCAAACAAACGTGAAATGTTTCTTTTTTCATAGACACTACCTCCAGCATACGTTAATAGGTTGACCGACACGCTGAGGAACCTAGATAGGGCCGTTCTCAAAAGCCGATTAGGGACATGGGAAGTGAGGGTTGGAGCCACAGACAAAGGAATTCTTCGTTTCTTTGGGGAAGGTTGGGAGGAGTATGTGGCGGCTCATTGTCTACGGATTTTACCTATGCAAAACAAACAAGTAATAAATTTATAATCCGGTTAACCCCAAGTATAAGGATCGTAGTACTAGTGGTTAATGCCGGGTCGATCTTACGGGAACTAGATGATGGTGGTTCCTAGTTTTTGTCTAACTAAACTATGTCACGGAAAACTAAACTAAACAAATGATTAAACAAAACTAAACTGAACATATATGCTGAATATAAACTAGACAGAGGACGAATCCAAAGCTAGGGAGGTTTGGTTGCGAACAAATTACTCTAAAAGTGCAAATAGAAAATAAACTAACTAAAATGAGTTCAAGTCTCAAGGGTTAAATCAAGTTTAATACGGGCAAACGAGTATTGATCCACCTATCCAACAAACACTAATCTCTCATCCCGATTATATAGCGCTTTCTACCAAGTTGTGGTTCATCTTATCAAAGGTATGAATCCTACTTTCGTAGATGATTCGCCTATTAATTTCTATCTTTCGATTTACGGAAATTAACGCGTCATAACATAAACAAAGATGTAAACTTTAGCGTTTTAACCTAGATTTCCAACCTATCAACTTTCGCTTTGACATAGATTAAAGATCTATTCCTAAATCATGGGGATCTAATGTTTATAAAGACTTTCATCAAATATAAAGCAGCATACATGCACCTCTTTCGATATACCTGCAATTAATCAACATAAGACATGATAAAGGAAACAACTTGATTAAAAACTTACAAAATAACCGAAGAATCAAAAGTAATGTAAGTTGGATGGCTTCACAATGCTCGCTTGATTGAAGCCTAGCCTCTTAGCATCCTTGAATAGCTTGAATTGTTGAAGTAAATTGCATAAACTAACCTAATTTTATCTAGGAATTTAAGAACATAAAACGGGAAAAAGCGAGTAAAACGCAGCCTATAGCCGCCCACAGGGTTTAGGGTTCGAGAATTGTAAAATTGGTATCTCAATGTGTGAAAATAGGCAAGTATTTATAGAGATTTGAGGCGGTTTCACTAAGTCGGCAATCCGACGCTCGTTTGGTTTAGTAGACGCTCGTCCGTGTGTTACGAACTCCAACGCAGACGTTCGCTTGGATAGCGCCCAAACTCTCGATCTTCTTTTGCACCTTGACGCGCTTGTTTGCTTCCGACGGGCGTTCGTTCAAGAAGTTCATGATGCCTCGAAGATTGAATTCTTCCTCTGTGACGCCCGTTTGGATTGTCAGACGCCCGTCCACTCCTGGACGGGACTTGGACGCCAGTTTAGCTGGAATAAAACTTGATTAAATCATCTCTATCTCTTTTCCTGTCCACTCCATTTGATCATTATCTCTTCTTAAATCTTTATAGCTCGAATTTTAACCCTTTTTGATCATCATTTGAGCACAATGAACATACCTATAACACATGGAAAACATCGCAAAACTGTAATAAAGTCCAATTAATTATAATTCACGATGAAAACACATAATTTATTCAATATTGCGATTAAGTCCTTAAAAACCTCGTATGCTCAATATTTCCATATAAGGGCCATTTATTATGCAATTAATCCAATTAAGAGGGAAAATACCGTAAAATATATCATAATAAAACATAGATTTTCACCCTTAACACTCATTACTTGAATGAGAGGGAGTTTATAGTGTTTGAACACAGGGGGGATTTCACTTTCGACACTCTTGTTTATGATCACACTTCTTGTGAGAAGACTTTTTCTGAATCCGAGAGTGAAGAAGATGATGCAGATGATGATGCAGGTGCAAGTAACCAAAATCCCCATTTTCAGACGACGCTGCCAAACTGGTATTTTCACAAGGTTGTTATTATGTGGTGAGATATTTAATATATTTTTAGTTGTTTTCTTGTTTGATATTTTTTTCCCATTTTGAAACAATATTTAATTTTTTTTGTGATTTGTAGAGCCCCGTAATAATTACTGTTAGTTTTACAGAGGTAGTGTAATACAAGACAAACTTGATTCCGATTAATAACCGAATACAATAATTACTACAATCCATTAATAAAATACTACATTCTATTAATACGTTACACAATAACGATCCATTCTAATACCACCATAACAAAAATCAATGACTTCCTACCGGTATTGCGTGCAACTAGCTCTGTTATGTCCTAGATGTTTGCAGTTAGTACATACATTCTGATGGCCTGGACGTTCCCATTCAGAAGGGATTCTAGTGGTATTAATTCTACCTCTTCTTGGAGCTCCACTTGGCATCAAAGCATATCTCATATTAGGCACTCCGACTTTCATGTTTCTTACCGCCTCCGAACATCCCCAATCCTCCTGTTAGAACCGGATATATGCTACCCATGTAAATCTCCTTGAAACATTCAGCTCTATAATACCGTGAACAGAGTTTGGGTGGACTAATTCTGCGTGTTGCTGCGGCTGTTATAGCATGCGTACATGGTATTTCCATTTTCTCAAAATAACCACAATAACACTTCCTCTCTCGTAGATTTACCGTCCCATGAAGCAAGTTATTTCCGTCCCACTATTTTATCGATCTCCGGTGCTAACACAGTCGCACAATCAAGCGCCTCCTGTCGTCTATCATTATACCATCTCCGCATTGTAGCTCTAATGAATTCCAAGAGGCTAGGAACAGGCCAACGACGAGCTCCTCTAATCGCACAGTTGAAACTTTCAGCGTAATTACTTGTCATTAAGGCGTATCTTTTCCCAGGAAATTTGGCACACGCCCACCGTTCAACACCTATTTCTTCTAGTTTTAGATATGCGCCAAGACATTATGCCTTGATTAGGGCGTACTTTCGGAGAAATTCGGCCTCCGAGAATGCATAGGCTGTTTGATAGAATGTGTCTTCACAAAAACCGTAATCCTTCCATTTTTTCATTAGATTGCCCTTTAAATGATGATAGCAAACACCGTGACATGCATTGGTAAATACCTGACCAACCGCATTTCTAATAGCCTTGTGTCTTTCAGATATAAAGCTCAAATTTTCAGCATGGATACCTTCAATGGCCACCCTCAATTGTCTCATGAAATACCCCCATGAATCGTTGCATTCTTTTTCAAAGAATACCGAAGGTCGCAAGGAATAGGTGGTCACCGGCATCTACAAAGAATAAAGAACAAATAGTTGCCCTAAGAAACGGGTTTTTAGATGAGTGGCGTCCACACACAAAATAGGTCGACAATACTTGAAACCACGACGACTTGCTCCCAAAGCCATGAAACAACTACAGAACCTTCCCAGATTATCAAGCTGAAAGTCAACATAGGTCCCTTCATTGGCCTCACGCACCATCCACAGGTACGAGGGTATCGCATTGTAACACTCCGTCGGTGAACCTCTAACCAGCATTCTCATCATCTCGTGAGCTCGGTATGCTTGGTCATAAGTCAACTGTACACTGTAAGTTGTGAGCATGTCCTCCATAATATGTCTGGGTTTATACTCATTGCCGAGTTCTTCCATTTTCTAACTTAGCAGACTCGCAATAACAATAGGTGTTGCTTGTCGATTGTCATTATCCGCATTCTGAGAGGCACAAGTATGCACATCATTCAATGTTGTGATCTCAAATGTATGTGTTGTATTTGTCTTCACCCTTTTCGCCCTTACATGCCATTTGCATGTATCGTTTAGACATGTGTAATACAAGCAACGTGTGTCCGACCTACCCAATCTCATCTGAAAATTATTGGCAACCGCATACGATTTTATTTTCAAATTAAAATCTTCTTTCGAATCATATTGCTTCCTAATGAACAATTCGTTCACGTCATTCATATGTAACGTACCGGTAGATAGACACCGCGGTAAATCATCATCTTCAAATGTGAGAATCCTCCATGAATAATCTTCTCGTACACTAGCCCTAGCATTGGCACCCTGATTATTGTTGTCATCCCTGCCCGTTTGATCGGTTAGAATATGAGGTGCAAACGGAGAAGCTAAAATACTAGTGACTGATCCACCAAACAAATTATATGGCTGTTGGATAGGTTGAGCACGACTACTTGAAGGTTGGTTAGGAGGATACTGAAATGGATTATGTGATTGGCTATTTATAACATTATAACTTGGAGGACCGAATTTAAATGGAGCAGTGTATTCACCAACCATTTCACCACGAACATGACTACTTGAAGGTTGATTTGAAAGATTATGACTTGGTCCGATCGGTTCATCTCAAATCTGGGTCCAAGCTTCACCAAGCCTTTGTGTAGGAACATGGCTTTCAAACCCACTACATCCATACTGTTGCTCGAATGGATTAAAATTTGGATCTGTAGCAAGTTCTTGTACCGGAGAAGGGAAATTACCAAGACTATAATCCGAATTATTGTTATCATCCGGGGCATTGCAATCTTGATTTAAATCAATGCCATCATCCTCAAATATCGGTTCATTGTTTGCCTCCACTGGTGTAGTATTAACGCAAAAAATCACATTTTTACTGTCAGAGGCCGCTTCGATGTAACCATTTAGTGTCTCGTCGTCTAAGATATCATCAGGTGGTATATTCCCCACACTAGCATAAGTAAACAAAGCTTTTACGCCAAGCTTTGAAACAGACCGGTCAATACTAAGCCTCACATGCAATTTATCCAACAACGCATTCAATCTTATGTTCTTTCGGACAAATAATGAGAACATCGATCCATTTACATGATTTCACCGGTTATAGAGAGGATCGTACGTAAATTCTCCGTTGAACGAGACAACAATCATAGAGTTGCGATTATCTGTTTTTTTTTTAAAAAACAATTCAAGTCATTATAGACATTCAATATAATAATTCAAAACCCTACCTAAGCAAATTTATCACAAATAGAAAACAAAATATACTTACACGAAAACCCTACTAATTAAACCCCAACAAGAAAACAAAGACTATTTTCCCCTTTTAAGATGTTTCAAACAAGGAAACTAAGACTTTTAACACTTAAAACTCTTTCACTCTAAGTTTAAGTGTGATCAATATTTCCAATAACAATGGTCTCAAAAGCAGCCATTTTCAGATGACCATTTTGGGTAGGAACAACACCATTATGCAAGATCAAACCATCAATACGGACAATTCCATTACTACCAACAACAAATTTCCCAACTTCTCAAAACTACAATACCAAATCAACAATACCAAAGTTTACTACAATCGAACAATACCAAAGACTTAAACACACTACTTAGATGTATAAACATTACATAAAGACATAACATAATTACTACTTAAAACACACATTTCGGTTGAATACATATCATTACTTACACTAAACCCTATTAATTAAACCCTAAACAATAACACTAACTAAGAAAAGACTTAAACACACTACTTAAATGTATAAACATTACATAAACAAGCTACTAAAAACACACATTTAGTTTAAGTACATTTCATTACTAGCATAAATAACATAATCACATTGAGCACTTGAATTAAGACAAATTAAATAGCAAAAACTTACCCATTTGAGCACTTGAATGATGAAGAAATAGACTTGAAAGATGAAGAAATGGACTTGAAAGATGAAGAAGTGGTTAGATAATGTATATTAACATGCAAGACTCTGAAGGAATGAGAAAAATAGCCCGTAATGTGGTGTATATTGAACAAGTACCTTACAACAACATTAATTGCCATCTACCACTTCCAAACGTAGATAATTGCTTTGTAAACGTCATTTAACCCTACGTTTAAACGTAGATAAATGCGTTCTAACCTACGTTAAAACGTAGAGAAATCTACATTTATTGTAACTTTCCTAATTTATTGAAATAACCTACGTTTAAACGTAGGTTATCTACGTTTAAACGTAAGGATCCTATGTTTAAACGTAGGTTATTTCAATAAATTAGGGGTTGCAATTATTCAAATTTATCTACGTTTAAACGTAGGGTTCCTTACATTTAAACGTAGAGAACCTTACGTTTACCTGATTTTCAATGTCAGAAAATGCACAACCTGATTTGCAAGTCAAAGGTCTGACACAACCTGATTTTCCAATTTCTGGTGGCAGGTCTTAAAGAAAGAAGGCTACCAATATATAGGTAAAGGACTGAAAACTTTCCAAAGGGAGAAAGCTATGGGTAAGTGGGATTCATAAAGTTTTTGTGTGGTATATCCACTAATCCACATATCCCGAATCGACAAGTAAACGAATCTGAACCACATAGTTTGAATTCAGTTTAAAAACAAAAGATCAAGATCTCTCCACATAGATACACTCCGCATATGGCGGGTGCACGCATTAACTTTCCGCGGGATTGTTTTTTTCTCAGGAATCCATTAATAAATTTGCTTAATCATAGAATTACTAAGCTATTAATAATATCTTGCTAGCTTTTTCTTCATTGCAGAGATTACATTTGTGTGAATATTCATGGCGATATGAAGAAGATGACCTGAGCCACATTTTAACCCTTTACACAAAAATAATATCGAGTAATTGGCCCAAAACACCCCTATGTTTGGGTCAATATTGAGACTTGCCCCTTATCTTTAAATTTTGCATTTTTACCCTCTATCTTCTATAAAATTTTGCAAAGAAACACCCTTTTTTGAATTTGGGGTTAAATTTAACGGGAAGATCGCGCGTGCCTTCCACTCTCCGTCAACAATCCGCAAACCAAAAAAAAAACTTAACTGACGATCGGGAATGAACTGAGTTTGGTTTGCTGAGGGTTGAAGAATGGTGTTTCTTGCAAAATTTTATAGAAGATAGAGGGTAAAAATGCAAAATTTAAAGATAAGAGGAAAGTCTCAATGTTGACCCAAACATAGAGGTGTTTTGCGTCAATTACTCAAATAATATCTATCAAATCTTATCTTATGGATGGAACCAATCACAAATAAAGTGTGCTTGTTCCCCCTTTCTTCCTTACCCTGGCAAGTCTTCGTGAAATAACCCTGATGAGAAGAAAAAAGAAGGCGTTAAGAGACCCTCCAGCCCAACCTTAAACACTCTAAGATCCTTTTTCAAACCTGCTCCCATTTCGAGTCAAGAGATAGATAAATAGACACATCCCATTGCACCCGATTGAAACACTATAAAACCATGCACGGCATCCCGGTATAATCAGAGACCTAATCCAAAATTTTTCAGGACCTTGATTTGAGTCTTATTAAAGTAAAATAAAAATATATCTAAAATACCCTACAAAGATATAAAGATGGCCCTAAAAGTGTCAATTTTAAGGGAGACCGTAGACCGTGGCCTTGTTGGCCTGTGTCCAGGGGACGCCCATGAAACCATGTAGAGGACAAGTGTATCTAATCTAGACTATACGCCTGGTACTAATCAAATTTAACACAACTGCATGTCATTACTAAACTCCACATCAACTTCCAGCTCATTTTCTTTTAGCCTGTCTTAAACTGGATGGTGGTGCGACCACATTTTGCTTGCATCTAAAAATCTGGAACTGGGATTGACTCTCATGTCTAGTTATACAATCTGCAAATTGGTCTATGCATGATATGTACTGAACTACGATGAGCTTTTGAGAGCTGAGTCCCTGATTAGTGAACATCAACTTCTATATGCTTTGTCTGAGCATGAAACACAAGATTGACACGTGTTGTCACACAAGCCTGTAGAAGGCTTTGGTAGATGCAAGTCAAGTTCTTTAAGAAAATGTTGTGACCATGCTTTTAATCAACTAAATAAGCCGAACACATAATTCTCATTCAACGGTAGTATTGAGATATAATGTTAATTATCTGCCTCCTCATCAGCTTAAACTTTTGGGCGAGATGGTAATTCGACATGGTATTAGAGCAAGAGGTCATGAATTCAAACCCTGCTCCAAGCATAGTTTTCTCAAGAGAAAAAATCCCCAAGTGTTAGCCCTCTCTCGCTCTTATATAGGCCCACGCCCTACCTCCCATTCAGCTTAAGCTTTTGGGAGATATGGTAATTCAGCAACTAGAACGTGTGACAATTGTTTTCTTTTTAGAGCTCTAGAAATGAAATAACTTTTTGTTATTATATACCTCCCCATCAGCATAAGCTTGACAATTGTTTTCTTTTTAGAGCTTTAGAAATGAAAGAACTTTTTGTAACTATCTACCTCCCCATCTGCATAAGCATTTGGAAGAGATGGTAATTCAACAACAAGAACGTGTGACAACTGTTTACTTTTTAGAGCTCCAGAAAGGAAATTAATTTTTGTAATTATATACCTCCTCACCAGCTTAAGTTTTGGAAGAGATGATGATTCAACACCTAAAACGTGTGACAACACTTTGATTTTTAGAGATCCAGAAAGGAAATAAATTTTTGTATTCTGCTGCGTAACCTTAGTTGATTTTCTTACAGACCTAGCAACCATATGTTGCTTCTTGGAAGATTAGAAGAAGAGATATGATCCAAAATATACACAGTACACAACTATTGATTTCCTATCATCGGTTTCACACCCCCGGTAAGCATCTGAAAAATGGGTGAAAATGAGTGTTGTGGATGCCTTAAGATATATACGATTAATTTAGTCAATTTACCCGAAATGATATACAAACGTTGATGCTTAAGTCCTTATCTTGACATTTGGGATTGATTTCTGTAGAAAACTCTTCCTTAACTGGGTAGTATTCTTCTCCTACGTGATTTCATTCAATGATAACATGAAGAAACTCTAAGTTTATTAATAAGATTCATGCTTAAACTTGAAGAATACTAAGCATCTACTTACCCAAACTTAGGATGGATGAGAATAGGAATGTCGAGAATACTTTAAATAAATAATTATTTGTATTTATTTTATTATAACTTGTTGCCTAAGCCACACTAGGCCTATATAATTTTATACTACTCTTCTCAATCAATCAATGAAAACAAAATACTTTGAATCATGATATGGTATCAGAGTCTGTCAATTCTCTCTCTCTCATTACGTCAGTTCTTCCCCAAGCCCTAACCCTTCTCAATACGCAAAAAATCCTAACATAACAGCATCGGCCCTCCTTCTTCGACTGCTGCCATGTCCGCCCTCACTGAATCCTCCGGCGACGTTGTGGCCTACACTTCTTCTCTCCCATCTTTCACTCCCTCCTCTGCAATACACATTAAAAAACTAAGTTGTCACAACTACCATCTCAGGAGAGCACAAATACTCATTATCTTCATGGACAAGGTGTTTACGGCTATGTTGACAACACCATAGTACAACCGCCGGCCACCATCACAGGATCAGACGGCACCCCCAAGCCGAATCTGGCTCATAGTGACTGGTTGAAGTATGATAATTTGATTCTCAATACTATCACGTCATCACTATCGGAAGACGTTCTTTCTCAATTTTACACCGCCACTACCTCGACGGCAATATGGACCGCTCCCCAAGACTCATTTGATCCCAAAGCCGTGCAAAACTAGTACAATTGGGAGCTGAGCTCGCTTCTACATGCAAGGGTGATCAGTCTGCCGCTGATTACTATTTATGCATTAAAAATCTTGCAGACAACTCTCCCTTGCCGGTCACCCTCTCGCCGTTGATGATCATATCGCGTGTCTGCTTGCGGGTCTTGGGCCGGACTATAATGCCCTCATCACCTTGATTACCGGCTGCACCACAATTACTCTGGACGTGGTCTATGCCCTGCTCTTCACCACCGAATCTTGGCCTAACCATCACAAACCGGTGGTGGTCAGTTTGGCCCCCGCTCCTCCATCGCCGACTCCTGTTGCTGCTCACTTAACATGTCCCTTTGCACCTCCCCCATAAAATAGAGGTCGTGGATCTAACAATTACACAGGTAGAGGGCGTGACCGTGGCCTTGGTAACCCCGCCCCTTCTTACTATTGGAATAGTGTCCTAAACCCAATCGGGTTGGACTGGATCCGACCGGGTCAGATCATTTCTACTATTTTTTTTTTTATGTTTATACATATATTAAATGACTTTTCTGTTGTCATATATTTGTTCTTTTAAAGAATCAATTATGAATTGTGATATGATAACATCCTTAGTATTAAATCGTGATAGAGAAACCATGATATGCGATTATGGTTGATGAGATCTCTAATCACTTTAATAAGTTAGATACTTAAATGTCTCTAAGCTGATGTACTATTAAACAGGGCATTGATAGTACAAACAGACTAGCACGTATTAGATGTCTTCTGTCTTTAAGGGCATGGATAGATATCGTCTATCAAAGTGTAGAGACACTTGGACTGTACGTGGACGTGTATTAGAGAATGCGTACATTAGAATGACCCACTTACACGGTTAAGTGTCACACTATGTGGCGGTTGTGTAATTATCCTTAGGACCGGAGTCTTCATGGCATCACGGTGTGGATTTTCATGCTTTGACACTATTGAGGTTTCCCCTAGCCATGGGGCGATCATGCGGCAGTGATTAGGTGTGATACTGAAGCATACAGAGTATACATGTTTGTGTTAGATGTAATATCATCGGATCAATCATAGATTGACCCGATTACGCAGCGGAATGCATCGGATCTAGATCTAAACGAAACAAAAACATAAATTAAAGATCTAAATCTACAATGGGGTTTGGGAGCCTACCTTTTTATGGTGCTTAACTCCAAGAACAAAAGATCTCCAAGAACACGTGTATTGAGAAGCCACAGCCTTCCAACGTGTGTCTCCCAGCAACACTAGGTGGATGGTGTTTCCCGCCGCCGGACCTCCTTGATATGCTACCGGAATAATCCTGAAGATTATTCCAACTCGAAACCCTAAGAACTATAGCCGAAAATTTCAAGCTATATTCTTATGAATAATTGTGTGTTTTATGTATGTCAAAAGACTTGGGAGAACTCTCTTTACATAGGAGAGTAATCCTTGTCCTCTAAGGATTTAATAATTAAGAGATCATTATTACATTAATCCTTTTTCCAAATAAAAGATAAATAAAATAATTATCCCAAACAAATTAGGATAAATCATATTATTATCTAATATTCCATGAATTATCATATAACAAATAAAAGATAAATCACACATTAAATAATTATCCAAGAAAACTAATTCCTTGATAAATAATTAACATGTCATGCGCCCCAACCTTAATCAAATAAGGCCACAAGCATTTTACTACACCTTAGGCCGAGTCCACGAAAAATTTCTTTTCCATGTATTTAATTATCTAGTCCAACTAAACAATTAATCCACATATCAACTTAAATATCCCAATGCACTATTTAATTATAATTGAGGTGCAACGACGAGAAATCCAATTATGTTTTTTTGGGAGCCACGTCGGGGACCATGGGCCCATTCATCAGCTAGGGGATTAAAATCGAATAAAATTATTCATCGACAGAATAATTATATCCAACCTATTAATTCCGGATTACACCACCATAAACCCGAAACTGAACTCTATCGAATATAGATAACTTACACTCAATTTATGAGTCGAAAGCGTCCACTGATATAATCATTACAAACGGATAAATCCTCCATAGACTGTTCACTTCGATTCGGTATATTTCCGTAAACCCTTCTCGAAACATATTATCCTTATTTACCATTAACCCCCTAGTGATCAATTAGTTCATAACCAATATGATATGAACTCGGCCGATCGATCAGTTTCTAGGGTTAACAAATAAGGGAACCGTCTGTCTACTTCCCGAGGGAAGGAATGGATTCCATATCTGTGATAGCACAGACTACTCACTTATCCCAGAATAGAGCCAACGAGAAGTGTTGGACCACATACTGCGAAGTGGACCACATACTGCGAAGTGATCCTTACTAACACATCAAACCCTACTCTAGTCTAAGCAGTTGTCTGTGATCACCTCAGGATTGAGATTAATCCATATATGATCATCTTGTGATTCGAGAAGACTTCTTGATTACGGAATTATATCGAGAACTCAAATCAAATCGGTCCAAATTTATATGATTATCATCATATATAAATGCCCCACTAGGTACCCTATTACCGGCATGAACCGGATAAGACTGTCACACCGTAAAGTGTTCTGGGTGCATTATTAGCATATTTATCATAAGACCCGTACTCAGATTAATCAACGCTACGGACTAAGTTAATTTTAAGTACATCTCACTAACTCAATCCTCTTGTGTATAGCCATACACTGAGTTATGTGATTACATAAACGAGGTACTTAGGGTTTTCATTAGTGTCTTAATTATAAGAACACATGCATATAATAAGATGAATTATTAATTCTGTCCTAAAACAATTACATAATTGTCTTTCGGGCACTGCACCTAACAGATTGGTCGTCTGGAAATCGCGTACCCTATCAGTAGGGTGAATATCCGAAATGGTCTTCTTATAAGGAATGTCTTACTCTCGTGAATCTTTGCAAAGTGGAAGTAAATGAGTTATTTCGAGAGAGCATGATATCCAGATTATAAGATACGGTCGTTGATGTTTTGACACTCGACTAACGACTGTATGAATATTATTACTGCGATATGATTGTAAGTTACACGGTAACTGTTTCACATGAAAGGTAGTAGTCATTGCATTTGACTCTTCCGATGATTGGAGGTCACGGTGTGCTGCTAGACGCTATTCCGTGATCGTTAGGCATGAAGGCATTTTCGTAATTTGCATTTTGTGTCTACGGCCAACATATTCGGAAGCCTATCGAGTCACACACATATGAACATCGAGTCAGATTAAAATGTGGTTATAGTTGATAACCAAATAAGGAAAGTTTATCTCAAACTATAAAGGTTATAATGGTAAATTAATATGCTGGTATTTATTTATTATGAATAAATATAATACAAGATATTAATTATATTAATTAAATATATACGTATATATTATGTATATGCCACGTGAATTTACTAGTAATGTGGCGCCAATCTTTGTGTATTTGGATACATTTGGATTGTGTAATTTAATTAATAAAATTATCATAATATTAATATTGGATATTAATTGATTTTGGAAAAATAGATTTATGGTAATAAGATAAATATAGTCAATATAAGATATTGACAATATATTGGAAATATTTAATATAAGATATTAAATTAAATGAGATAAATCCATCTAATGGATTTTCCTTATTTTATTAAGAAAATGTTTTCTTTCTTTCCACTCTACCCAAGACTTGTTCCCCAAGGATTTTTGGGAGACTTAGGGCGCCACCTATCCTATATATAGGAGGGCTTGACAAGCTCTTTAACATACCATAATTCCAAGAGCTAATTGATTTTGTGAAAAATAGAGAGCTTCTTAGAGAGAGTTTTGAGAGAGAAAAAAGACCGGTCTAGCAACCGGATTTTTCTAGTAGCAATCCATGATGGGATTCCGGCGGGCTGTTCGTGTGGATCACCGGTAGAGGCCGAACGCTTGGGCGATTCCGTGCATCGCTAATCTCCTTAGACGGTCAAAGCGTCGATCTTTTAGATAAACCAAGGTAACCACCGTCTATTAGCTTAATTGTTTATTGCTTAAACGAAGTCGATCTTGGGTAAAAGGAAATAAAATTTTGAATTCCGCTACGTTCCCGCTTAGATTTCCTAACAGTGGTATCAAAGCGAGCTTCGAGCTTAAGCAATAAGCATGTTAATTTGCGTAGTTGATTTTATCGTTTAAATCATGTAACTAAAAGATGAAAGATTTTTTATTCACAAAACGATACACGAAAAGAAAAAAAAAAAAGGGGATCCGGTGGTGCTAGGCCGACTGGCGGCGGCACCACCATCGGCGGCCGGTCGGCGGCGGCGGTGGGGCAACCTGCTGCCGGCGTCGGTTGATTGGTCAAAGGTGGTGGATCCCTAAGATGTTAATTTTATCTTTTTCATAAGATGTTATTGTATGGATTAAATATAGTAGATATAATATGATTATATGGACCCCGATTGATCTTGGACTCGACCGATAGGATAGATGTGAATTATTTAATTTTTCTGTTGGTTTAAAAATTGTCCTAGGCCGTTATGAAGAACGTGACCTAGTTTATTTTCTGCATTTATTTCATTCCCGTTAGCTCCCCCCGTCTACGGCGGGTGTATTTTTTTTATTAGATAGAATTAAATGTAACAAGAATGGAGCAGAAGATGGAGACCAAAGAAAGAAGAATAAAGATACCATTGGAGATGACGCATTAGAATCCTATTGGCGGTTGCGGCTACCCCCTTAGATTGCGACACTGCGGTTTAAATCGATTTGTATTCGAAACCGCACCTAGGAAAAATCCATGATCATACCGGTTACTTTACGCATTTATTTATTTTGTGCTTGTATTTATTTTATATGATACGATAGATGCATAAATAGGCATGATCTAGATGAATGTATAGGATGTATGTCTATAGAGATAGATATACTTGATGAGACCGTAATTAAAATTAATTATGTGAATTAATTTACATAAATACTTCCACCTCAAAAGAATCAAGTTGAAATTGCCTCCCTATATTATAATGACGGTGAAGAGCCCTTGTTCGGATCTAACTCATCAGTCAAAGCAGGGGTTGACCTACCTCGGGTATATCGTCATTATCGAGATATGATCGTAAGAGATCTCACGAATATTAGGGTTATGACTTGACTAAGAATTCTCTCGGCCACCAACCAAAGCGGGGTCGTTTGGATTTTAGAGGCAAGGGTTTGACTATTTCATAAGATGAAAATAGTCAAAGAGTTGACTAGTCAAACAACAAGAGTCGTATAAGATACGATTGAAAAAGAGTTGCCTACCTATTAGGCTATTTTCGGCCCACCAGCCAAAGCGGGGGTCGTGGTAGTTTAGTGGGATCTTGTCCACTAAAGAAATTAATAATTCTTGAAAGTCAATTGGAAGTAGTTGACTAGTGGGAGCAAAATCATAAACCAAAAGACCATTTTTGATTTTGCATGTATATACAACAACACTATTTTATTTTCATTTTTTGTTGTAGTTTTAGAAAACTTTATATTTATGTTTTATTCTCGATTAGTAAAACCAAATTATGACTGTTACCTTTTGAGAAACGTTCTCGAATATGGTTAAGTAATTTTAATCCTTTTAAATAAGCAATGACACGAGCAATCCCATTATAGTACTTAGAGACAAGGAGACTACACATTTGATGGAGTACTCCAAGGCTTTAATTATTAATAAAAGCGAAAGCTCATGATATGATTAAATCATTTGAAATAAGTTTCAACGAATTAATCATATATTGGATACGATCCAAGAAGATCATTCTGTCATACGATGACAATTAATTCAAACGTTGGATAAGAATGACCACGTCGAATTTTGGAAAGGTTGTTTTCAAAAGATTTAAGTATTGACTTAATATTTTAATCATTGCTTAAAGGTTAATTAAATAGTCAATGTTTTGAATATGATTCAAAAGGTTAAATAAACTATTTAATAAACTTTAGATTTTCTTTATGAAAGGAAATTAAAGACATGGCTCTTGTGATCTTTCTTAAGTCTTTTGAAGACTACAATAAGAAACATTTTTAAGTGCTTAAAGGATTCAAAAGAAAGTTAGGGCATGTGCTAAAATAGAGAACTTATTGAAGTTTCTATTCTAGGCAAGTGAGTTGAGATAAATCTATCTAAGTTCAAAGTCGACTCTAAGATATCTGATATCTTACGAGTGTGATTAAATTAGAAAGGTTAAATGCAGATATGGAAGGTGAAGCAAACGTTGTGACACTTACATATCTGAGTCTAGTAAACTGATAAGGGAACTAAATAAATGTTATTATGTTCTGGTTCTTATGAAGAACACAAGTTCATTCATTTGTTAGGATTTAGCAGACATATTCAATTGTAAAGAATAAATGTTATTCCGATAAAGTTGAAAGGTCACTGAATCTAACATACTAGATTAATGTCACTATATAGTTGATATAGGTGTAAAATATCAACTAAATATTTGTATGGCTGTTATCCTTGATTTATGGCTGTTCTAGTCACAGTCTCTGTGGAAGGGAAGCGTGTAACCAAACGTCCGATGATGCTGAACCATATGATTATGAATCATGTGGGTTATACGTATCTTATCCAAAGAGGACTAAAATACCCTTTTATAAAATGGTTATGAAACCTAGAAAATCGACTAGAACCCAAACATATTGATGTTTGTTGGCTTGTGACAATTTAAACCATAACTAATTGTTTATCTCTTTCTTGGACTAATTTTAGAAATAGTTGAATGTGCTTATTGAAGTACAACAATTCGGAAAGCCCGAAATTTGAGCTAGTACGAATATGAGATTGATGAGCTACTTAGGAATTAATCTTCAATTGGATTGAAGCAATTAATTCCTGAAGGGTGTTTCAGAAGTTGTCTGAAATAGAATCAGATTCTCCCTTGAAGGATACCATCTTTGGGATACGCAATTCGATTTTGTTCTTAAAATGGAAACACCACTTTATATAAGATAAATGTGTGACGCAAGCCATGCGAAATATCCCTTACCTGTTTCGGGACAGTGCCCTTATACTTAACCGAGTTCCAAAGAATAAAGGTTGAATAAATTCCATGTCAGATATGGAAGGGGATAATGTCAAATCTATCTTAACCGATGATTTGAAGTTGTCATAGGCAAAGTCAGAATGGCTTGGAGCCTAGTACGACATATGCAACTTTGTGGAATGTCTTAGCTAGCACACTGTATATTATTCACTTATCCGCAGAGCAAAATGTTTGTCTCCAAACATGCTGTCTTCTAAAGGAGGTGTTTCTTCCAAGAGAAACAGTGAGAGTGAATTAGATCTCAAAAGAGTTTGAGAACCACAAAGATATACTCAACCATTGGAACGTGAGTAGACGCCACATAATGATGAGGTGTAGAACACTGCTCAGTGCACACAAAAGTTCTATAAGTCTGTGGATAACCTCAAGCCTGAGAAGGCTGTTGGCATCTTCATCTTGAAGAATGAATATCTCACGACTTATGAAGGAATGTTTGAAAGGCAAGATTGAGAGATATGGCCAAAAGCCATAATATCTGAATTAGATTCCATCAGTGACAACCAGGTTGTGAACCTAGTCTGTCTTACCTAGACGGAATGTCCCTGAAAAGGCTGACATGGATAGTAATATGATTACCATAAGGCTATAGTGACGGCTGAAGGGTATGAGGTGCAAACCTTGTAATTATCTTTATGCTGCCAGCTGAGCCCAGTTCTATTCAGATTATGTTTGTTATAACTTTGTATCATGACTATATGATAGTGTTGAAGATGTTGGGCAAACATCTTGATGTTCATAGACGATAACATGATATGTGAGCCCACGAGATCCATTTATGGACTCAAACAAGTTTCTCCAGACAATTTTTGTTTGATAATCAAAGGAATTTGATTTAGTCAAAAGAAGGATATGCCCAATGTGCAAGATGGATAGTGGGAGTGTGTTATGATTTTTGAGTTATTGGGTATTTCTCTCGAGAATTATCGCCCCATGTCACAGTCAATTAATGTTTGGTAGTTCAAGGTCTTTACGAAAGCACTTGGATTAGCAGTTCTTATTTTAGAAATAAGAATCTATAGCGATAGATTTAACTGCTGTTAGATTATAGTTTACCTATATAGATGTGATGCTAAAAGAGTTTAGCATAGATCATGACAGGAGACACTGCTAGCCAGTGTTCTCAAGATCTATCCATGTTAGTGCGTTAGTCCTAAAGATAAGGTGAAAGATGATGCTTATGAAAGGTTTCCTTTGCTACGGCAATTGGAACCATGATAAAAGTAATGCCAGATGTTCATAGTCCATGAATAGTCATGAGCAAGTATGAAAGTAAATCTGGTGAATGTCGAGAATATCCTTAAACAAGTTAAGGAAGATTTTCTAGTTTATTGAAACTTGGAATTAAATAAACGTAGATATACAGACGTATATCCTAAGTCTTACGAAGGCGAGAGGGAGCTGCAGTCTGGGTTTGCAGTCACTTTGATTAAGTGATACAGTGAGCTAGAAATGTTCTAGGCTATGGGTCACTGTAAATTCTAGAACTGAGCCAAAGCACAGTATTGCCATGGAGGCAAAGCGGGAGCAGTACATGGATCTAGAAGGTTCATTCTTGAACCTTGTACGGTTCTTCTAGCTTTTCTATATAGGTGATATAGTAAGTGGATTCATTGCTTGAAGCAAGGACCAGGGTCTCGTCAGAGATTCATGTGTGCGTTGAGGCGGTTCCTTTGACTTGGTCATTTGGAGCATGGTATGAAGATAGTCTGAGTCCCCACGGATAGCGATCCGTTTCAGGCTAGAGCTGGTTGCAAGTATTGCATGAGATTCTTGTGTTTCAACTTGGTCTTGTGTGTGCGAGTGATAGGATTTATGCCAAGTGGGAGATTGTTGGAATAGTGTCCTAAACCCAATCGGGTTGGACCGGATCCGACCAGGTCGGATCATTTCTACTATTTCTTTATGTTTATACATATTTTAAATGGCTTTTCTGTTGTCATATATTTGTTCTTTTAAAGAACCAATTATGAATTGTTATATGATAACGTCCTTAGTATTAAACTGTAATAGAGAAACCATGATAAGCGATTACGGTTGATGAGATCTCTAATCACTTTAATAAGTTTGATACTTAAATGTCTCTAGGCTGATGTACTATCGAACAGGGCATTGATAGTACGAACAGACTAGCACGTATTAGATGTCTTCTATCTTTAAGGGCAGGGATAGATCTCGTCTATCAAAGTGTAGAGACACTTGGAATGTACGTGGACGTGTATTAGAAAATGCGTACGTTAGACTGACCCACTTACACGGTTAAGTGTCACACTATGTGGCAGTTGTGTAATTATCCCCTATTGGATGTAATATCACCGGATGGATCAAAGATCCACCCGATTACGCAGCGGAAAGTACAAGATCTAGATCTAAACAATCAAAATACATGAAAGAATAGACCTAACCTACGAGGGGGTTAGATTGCTTACCAGTTTATGGTGAATAAACTCCAAGAAAAATCTTCAATCCAAGATCCAAGCTAGATGAGAAGCCACAGTCTTCCAACGTGTGTCTCCAAGCACCACCAGGTGGATGGTGTTTCAAGCCGCTTGACCTCCTCGATATGCTACCTTAGAAAACCCGAAGTTTTCTAAAACTCGAACCCTAGTACTTCTGGCCGAAAAATCTAAGCCAAAATACTACCCAATATTTCGAAATTATGTGATGTAATTTGGCTTGAGAGAACTCTCTTTATATAGAAGAGTAATCATTCTCCTCCAAGGATTAATTAATTAATACAAAATCAATCACATTAATCCTTTTCCTTAAAAAGATAAATCCAGAATATTCCTAAATTAATTAGGATATACAAAAGATTTTCTTTTCCTTAAATTATTCAACAAATAAATAATTTAATCACATATATTATAATTATCAAGAAAACAAATTTCCTTATAATAATAATAATACAAAATGCGGCTCTAACCTTAAATAAATTAGGGCCACACGCATTTTTGCCTTTTGGGTCGAGTCCACGAAAAAATTCTTTTCCGTGTATTTAATTATCTAGTCCAACTAAACAATTAACCCACATATCAATTAAATAGTCCAATCCAACTATTTAATTATAATTGAGGTGAAACGACGAGAAAACGTATATGCTATATTAGGAGCCATGTTGGGGACCATGGACCCATATTCAGTAGCTACAATAAATTAAATAAAATTTATTTGTCAGGCCGAACAATTATATTCAAACTATTAATTCCGGGATTACACCACCATAAACCCGAAACTGAACTCTGCCGAATATAGATAACTTACACTCAACTATTAGTCGAAAGTGTCCACTGATATAATCATTACATACGGATAAATCCTCCATAGACTGTTCGTTACGATTCGGGATATCTTCGTAAACCCTTATCGAAACCTCTTATTCTTATTTACCATTAACCCTCTAGTGACCAAATAGTTCATAACTAATATAATATGAACTGCGCGCATCGATCAGTTTCTAGGATTAACAAATAAGGGAACTGTCTGTCTACTTCACGAGGGAAGGAATGGATTCTATATCTATGATAGCACAGAGTACTCAGTCATTCCAGAATAGAGCCAACGAGAAGTGTCGGACCACATACTACGAAGTGATCCTTACTAACACATCAAACTCTACCCTAGTCCAAGCAGTTGTCTATGATCACGTCAGGATTGAGATTAATCCATATATGATCATCTTGTGATTCGATAAGACTTCTCGATCAAGGACTTATATCGAGAACTCAAATCAAATCGGTCCAAATTTCTATATGATTATCATCATATATAAATGCCTCACTAGTACCCTATTATCGATAAATCCGGATAGAATCATCACACCTAAAGTGTTCTCGCGATTATTAGCAAATTAATCTTGAGACCCGTACTCAGATTAATAAACGCTACGGACTAAGTTAATTTTAAGTACATCTCACTAACTCAATCTCTTGTGTATAGCCATACACTGAGTTATGTGATTACATAAACGAGGTACTTAGGGTTTTCAGTAGTGTCTTAATTATAAGCATACATGCATATAATAAGATGAATTATTAATTCATCCTAAAACAATTATATAATTATCTTTCGGCACTACACCTAACAATCTCCCACTTGCACGAAAGGCAAGTGGATTAATTGTTTTAGAGCACACCCTTTATATCTATATCTACAACATTCTCCCACTTGCTCAAAACAAGTGAGACATATCCCCAAGATTCATACCCTCCAAGCGCATCTTAGTAATTCATCCTTCCAAGCACGACCGGAGTGTGCCGCCGTAGGGTAGGTCTGTGACCCGGCGTGTACATAGAATCCGAATACCATGTGACTCGGTACACTGATCAGGTAGGTTGGCGGCTTGAGTCAATCTTTGGGATCGAAACGTCGCCTTTCCATCTAATCCGGTGGTACGATTTCAATATGCTTATGACTCCTAGTGATTGCAAAATACTTCAGAGATACCTCTCCAATGCTTTCACAATTAAGTGGTATCGGCTCACTGGATAATACTTTATCACAGGAGTAAACACTGAGACCGAGATCGATTCAACGATCATCCTCAATCTGACCTAAAGCCAGAATCAGTGTTATCACTTATATTCTAGTTTGCACCTGAACATACTAGCATATTATTCCTCATTCTCCTGAAGAGACTTGAGGATTCACTAAACATCCCATTTAGTATTCATCCGCAGGTTTAAACAAGCATTCATGAGAGGTAGGGTAGACTACATCGTTGAATGTTGCATTCCTCTATGCAAGAACATCTTAACCATTGAGATGGATGAATGGGATTGCCAATTGCTTATTTTCGAGAATTCGAGTGAGTCAAATTCTTTAGAAAATATCCCGATGGCATGTTAGACTCTGACTTCAGTTAACACACCCATGTTGTTGCCAACTGTTTCAGTGTTGCCATTCACAAACACTAATCTACATACTACTTTACTAATATTGACGCTCAGTCTATGAAAGACTTATCAACATTCTGGTCAAGTCCACATCTATGACTTTGAAATGACCTAGAGGTTTGCTTTAATCCCCAAAGGATATAAGCTATGGCAGGCATCTACCAAAGGTTCTTTCTGAATAAATTAAGCTACCGTTAGTCTCACAAAAAGGTCTTAGGGAATCACCGCTATTTTCTGCTTTGTAACGAATCTGTCATTTGTTCTTAGCTAAAACCCATCTATTCTGAATGAGTTTAGATTCTGTTGTTCGGCAAGGAAGTCTTAGGGAATCACCCCTATTTCCCAGTTTCTGACGAAATCAAGCAAGACTGAGTGGTAAGAGAGATCACGGTCTGGTTAACTCTCTACCTTTTAGGGAATCAACCCTAAATTACTCAGCTTTACGTTGAAAGTTAAACTTTCCTATTCGTTCGACTCTTCTCCGTGTAGTTCCAATTACTCCCACTGGGCCTGAGATACTCAGGTGGTTCTACAAGACTTTCAACAGAATTGGAGTATCAAGCTCCATTCACAGGGTTATGGCTTTTAAACCAACCTCTATGATCAGGATCCTATACAGCCCACGAAGGACTATAGGTCATCAATCTACCCTATAGACCGTAAGGTCCCGCAATGGGTAATGGACAAACCATACTCCCACTGCGTTCGGGGTGGATTGATATACTGATCTAGTTTAGTAGTATATATTAGTGTTATCACCAACTGCCGGTGTTGGATGTGGACTGAACAAATCAGTTAGTAACTTCTTGAGTATAAATACTTCAAGATCCAAAGCTGTGATTTATAGACTCTATCAGACCGAGTTTGACAGTATAACCGTCATTCTCTGATTTTTCGAGTTTTATAATCAACCTTTACTCAATATATTAAGATATTTCACGCTCTGAACGTGTATGCAAAATTTCCAGTCTTACTTTCAAGCACTAAGTGCTAAATGTCTATATTTGCGGAAGTGGGGTGAACTGAATTCACTTCGTGTCCATAAATGTGTAGGCATCTTCTAGATAGACTTCTCGGTTTCACATGATAATGTAAGCCGTTATTTTTGCAACTAATATCTTAAATGAGTTAAGCAGTGTATCATAGCACATAAATAACTATATAAGGCAAATTTATGGTGTATCCCTTAGTGAAAACATTCCACTGGGAGGTAGGCCGAGCATCAGTCACGAAGGCTATGCGAAAGCCTATACTTGAGTATGGAACACCCTATCTCTGGTGAAATCAGAGATTCCTCCTAATATTTTGGATAAACTTATTGGAGTTTCGAGTAGTTGTCAGACTAGATGGCACTACTTGAAAAAGCTCCCACTAGCTTGTATCTTTCATATGACCCCGACGGTCGATATGAACAAGCTATGTAACTTTCATAAATTTATTACCCTTTCCCGATTGAAAGGAAACTTAGGCATTGTTCCTTTGAGACAGGGTTCCTTTGACTGGGAGATAGGAATCACCCTAAGCCAGTCTGCAGATCTTGTCGTTAGGGAATATGCACTAATTATAATAGTATATAAAGAAGTGTTTATCTAAATACGGAAACCATTTGCGTTTATATTGTTTAAGATGTGTTACATATACCTATTCAGCATTTATTAGTGGTTTTGACTTTATCAAACAAAAGTCCGAGTCTTGGATTCATGCTACGAATGTTATATTCATCGTCAATAAGAAAAAAACAAATTATCCTATTGAAAATGAATACGTTCGTTCCAACGAATCCGAAAACAGAAAATGAATTTTCTGTGATACTTAAGAATTGAATCCGAGATTCATTTCCTTATATCACTCCTACTAGTCTATCTGAAATAACTGCCCGTTGTCTATTTTATTTATCGTTTAATGTAAAGCTACCTAGTTCTTCCAAAGAACTTAGCTTTTGAGAAAATTGCTAAGGATGCATTGGTCAGTGATTCGAAATCACTTTCCTTATCCTCTAATTTCCAATTTATTAATTTTCCGGTTTAGCCTTAAAACTACTTAGTTTAGATGACTAACACGTATAAACATTCTTTCCCATTCTCGACTTTCCTTAAATGTAAACAGTCTTGAACTAGCAGTTCGTTTGAGTAGACACTATTCTTGAACTGTGGGATGTCTAATGATGTGTTACTAGCTTGGACTATTCGATTTTTCTAATCGAGAAATCATAAGACCAAAGCTCCCACTAGTTTATCGATTCAAAATACCGTCTAACTAGCAACACTTTGAATTTATGATTTGTCAAAGATTAGAAAATCCCTCAGAACTAAGCTCCCACTAGTTTATCAGTTCCAAATACTGTCTAACTAGCAATGCTTTGTTCATGATGTTTCAAAAGATTGGAAAAACTCCAGAGCTAAGCTCCCACTAGTTTATCAGTTCCAAATACTGTCTAACTAGCAACGCTTTATTCTTGTTTTTCCAATGAAAAGAGAAACTCATGTGCAGTCTATCACACATTTCTAATGATTCAGAAAAACAACAAATCATAAGACTAAGGCTCCCACTTGTTTATCGGTTCCAAATACCGTCTTACCACCAATGCCTTATGTATGATTTTCCAATTTTTCAATTAGAAATTTGATGTGTAATTACACTTTTAAAATTCACTAAATGAATTTGTCTGATAGTCCTATATCATCTTTTGTAAACTAAGTATGGTCGTCTCTCGTTCAACACGAGTGACATCCGTGACATACATATACTATGTCACTTAAGTTTTTAAAGGCTTAAGGGAAAATCTCTTCCGAAAAATTAACTGCATTCTTTTGATAATTACAACGTACTTGTTACTTCCACATTTTTAATGAAGTCCTATTACTAACAGTTTAGTAGCCTAGAGATTTAGTTGTAAATGAAATATGACATAAAGTTAAATTCAAAAAATAAATTTTCACCACTAGATTTTTATTTTAGGAATAATAAACTTGTTATAAAGTCTATCCTATAATTCCAAGTATTTAACCTCACACCTCAGTGCCGCCGTAGGGTAGGTCAAAGAGGTGACGGTTAAATTGAGACAATCTCTCTCAATGATTAAGCTTCGAGAATCGAACATCTCACGGGAATCAGACATCCCGGACTTTAATCATTGATTACCTTCCTTTTTCTAGCCTAGATATTTCGAAAATATCCATAAAGAGTGTGACCTACTATATCAGATCTCAAAGTACGCCCCGAGTATGCCGCCGTAGGGTCGGTCAGTGATTCAACGAGTACCCAAAATCCTATCCTTTCGGAGACCAAGCCTTGAATTTTGATAGGGGTGAACACCATCTGTAGGGGGCCAAAATCAAAACGGCATGAGGCGTCACCCTTCTCTCACGTGCTTGCACCTATAGTAGAGGCTGTGGGGTCGGCTGTCGCCTTCCCCGCTCCCACTCAATAATTTTAAAAAAAGTGGTGGGTTTACTAATTACGGTTTTGGTCTTGACAATAAGAAACAATAAATCATGTACTCCGAACATGGTCGGTTAAGTAGGCAAGCCTACGCCGTCTTATTCGTTGGAACATATGTGACTGTCGGTCGGATCCGGCAAGAGAAGCCCCGTTTAGCCCGAAGGCTTATCGGATATGCTAAGTCTTATCGAACCCCCGTGCAAACGTCACACGTGGTGGGGAGTCAATCGAGCCGAAGCTCGGTTGAACTCGCCCAACCATGGTTAGACCATTTCCGAACCCATGTACTAAGGTTTTCCGATTTCTATGTTGTCAACCAAAGCGTAATCTCGCTTTACGCTTTAAGGTGGGTTCACCAAAACTCAACGATTTATCTAAGTGGGATTCACCGAGAATCAATCACTAAAATCGTAACGATTGACAAAACCGGTTTCTCGGTTTTAATAATTAGTTACTTAATTAATTAACTACCACATATTAATTAAAAAAGCTTTTTAACTAATTATACGAGTTATACATGCCTAATTTATTCGAAATAAACTAGCTACATGTATGCATTGGAGTGGAATCATGATATGATGCATGTCATGGCAATTTTCCGGTTTCTATCACATAATTTCCATCATACACGAAAAAAAAAACGGAAAAATTAAACACCGAGATGGACCGTTGGTACCCTCGACTAACCTATTTTCTAAGGAAAACGTAAAACTTATTCTTAGTCTTCAAATCTTGATTTTCAAATCTCGATCTTGAAACTTCTGGATCTTCGAAGCTTCGATCTTGACACGAATCTTGAACGACGAGAGAGGAGGCCGTAATATACCAATATATTAAATGTCTATATTATAAAAATTGTTATTATTAATAACAGCCCTCGGTCAAATTAAAAAAACTGTTTTTTTTTTTTTTTTTCACGGCAGATCCAAAAAAAACATATTTATTTATTTGTTTTTTTTTGTTTGTTATAATCAAACTTTTCAGCTAAAGTTAATTCACTAGGTTACCAAAAAATTGGGTCGGATAGGAAGAATGACAAAATAAGATCTGAAAATGAGAAAAAAAGGACAAGAAAAAAATAATGGTTGAGAAGACAAAACGCGTCATTACAATATGTGTTACTACGTTTGGTTGTAGAACGTGTAATGAACACATATAATAAATACGCGTTTTATCTTCTCGACCACTATCTTTTTTCTTGTCTCTTTTCATCATTTTAGATAAAAAAAAGATTTTCAACCTTTAACTTAAAAAAATTTGCTGCCGCATTGTACATCATTGCCGAGACCAAATTTTTTTTTTTTGTTTGTTTGACAAAGGCAGTAAAAGTGCCGTGACCTAATTAAAAAAAAAACAACAACAATTTCGGCCTCTTCCGTTTCACGTTCTTGATGATCTTCAACACCATAATCTTCAAATGCCTCAATCCGGAACAAATTAAAAAAACTACCTTTTTACAAAAAATTTCGAGTGAAAAAATTAAATTACAAGTCCTATTCTCAATTGATACTAATCAAAAGAGCTACAAAATAGATCTACGGGTAAAGAGTACCAAACACAATCCATCTCTTCAACCACAAAAATCACAAAGGCATTCATCATGAATATTTTCGATTTATATAAAAATAAAAAACAAAAACAAAAAAAATCTAAAACATGTTTTTTCCACTCCTAGATCTAAAATTCACATACTTTGATTGATAGATCAAAGGCTCCGATACCACTTGTTGGATGTAATATCGCCGGATGGATCAAAGATCCACCCGATTACGCAGCGGAAAGTACAAGATCTAGATCTAAATAATCAAAATACATGAAATAATAGATTTAACCTACGAGGGGGTTAGATTGCTTACCAGTTTATGGTGAATAAACTCCAAGAATAATCTTCAATCCAAGATCCAAGCTAGATGAGAAGCCAAAGTCTTCCAACGTGTGTCTCCAAGCACCACCAGGTGGATGGTGTTTCAAGCCGCTTGACCTCCTCGATATGCTACCTTAGAAAACCCGAAGTTTTCTAAAACTCGAACCCTAGTACTTTTGGCCGAAAAATCTAAGCCAAAATACTACCCAATATTTCGAAATTATGTGATGTTTTTGGGTTTGGGAGAACTCTCTTTATATAGAAGAGTAATCATTGTCCTCCAATGATTAATTAATTAATACAAAATAAATCATATTAATCATTTTCCTTAAAAAGATAAATCCAGAATATTCCTAAATTAATTAGGATATACAAAAGATTTTCTTTTTTCCTTAAATTATTCAACAAATAAATAATTTAATCACACATATTATAATTATCAAGAAAACAAATTTCCTAATAATAATAATAATAATAATAATAATAATAATAATAATAATAATAATAATACAAAATGCGGTTCTAACCCTAAATAAATTAGGGCCACACGCATTTTTGCCTTTTAATTCGAGTCCTCGAAAAATTCTTTTTGTGTATTTAATTATCTAAATTCAACTAAACAATTAACTCACATATCAATTAAATAGTCCAATCCAACTATTTAATTATAATTGAGGTGAAACGACGAGAAAACGTATATGCTTATATTAGAAGAGCCACGTCGGGGACCATGGACCCATATTCGATGAGCTACAATAAATTAAATAAAATTATTTGTCGACCGAACAATTATATTCAATCTATTAATTCCGGGATTACACCACCATAAACTCGAACCGAACTCGCGAATATAGATAACTTACACTCAACTATGAGTCAAAAGTGTCCATGATATAATCATTACATACGGATAAATCCTCCATAGACTGTTCGTTACGATTCGGGCCGGATATCTCCGTAAACCCTTATGGAAACCTCTTATCCTTATTTACCATTAACCCCCTAGTGACCAAATAGTTCATAACTAATATAATATGAATCTGCGGCGCATCGATCGCTTTCTAGGATTAACAAATAAGGAATCGCCTGCATCTATTTCTCGAGGAAGGAATGGATTCCATATCTGTGATAGCACAGTACTCACTCATTCCGAATAGAGCCAACGAGAAGTGTCGGACCACATACTACGGCGTGATCCTTACTAACACATCAAACTCTACCATAGTCTAAGCGGTTTGTGCGTGATCACGTCAGATTGAGATTAATCCATATATGATCATCTTGTGATTCGATAAAACTTCTCGATCACGGAATTATATCGAGAACTTAAATCAAATCGGTCAAATTTATATGATTATCATCATATATAAATTCCCCACTAGCTACCTTTATTACCGATAATCCGGATAGGACTCACACACCTAAAGTGTTCAGGCGCATTATTAGCAAATTAATCTTGAGACCTGTACTCAGATTAATAAACGCTACGGACTAAGTTAATTTTAAGTACATCTCGCTAACTCAATCCTCTTGTGTATAGCCATACACTGAGTTATATGATTACATAAACGAGGTACTTAGGGTTTTCAGTAGTGTCTTAATTATCAGCATACTTGCATATAATAAGATGAATTGATTTTTCCCTCCGTCCTTGCTATGATTGAACATCAATTTAACACCAAACTAAAATCTATCCAAACCGATTGGGATGGTGAGTATCGTTGTGTATCTCTACCCTCCTTACTTCCCTTGGGATCCAACATCTTCCTTCCTGTCCCATACTCACGAAAAAGTAGGTGCTATCAAACGCCGACACCACTAAATTGTTGAAGTCGGTCTTTCTCTTCTATCCAATCCAACATTCCTCTTCAGTACTGGGAGGATGCATTCATTACTGCCACTTACATTATAAACCGACTCCCAGCCACAGTTCTCTATGATAAGTCCCATTTCGAAATGGTCTACTATCACCCTCCTGACTATGCATTCTTTCAGGTCTTCGGTTGCATGTGTTGGCCTTATCTCCGCCCTTACAATCACCACAAAACTGACTGCAGCTCTAAAAATTGCATCTTTCAGGAATACAACCCTTCCTACCATAGGTATAAATGCCTGGACCTTGCCTCTGGTCGAATCAATATTACTCCCTATCTGGTTTTTGATGAATCTGTGTTCCCTTATACATTCTCATCCTCATAATCCAGTCTTTCATGCACATGGAAAATTTATAGAGATTGACTTCCATCATGTTCGGGGTTGGTTGCGGCTGTAAACTCCATGTTTCCTTCATTCGTCTCGGATCAACCGGATCTTCTCACCAATCCCTTGGCTCAACCTCGCTTTACCACTCTCAAGTCCAATTGCCGTGTTCAGTCTCTTCACACGGGATTAAAGGGGCGTGTCGAGAATACTTTAGATAAATAAGTATTTGTATTTATTTTATTATGACTTGTTGCCTAAGCCACCCTAGGCCTATATAATTGTATACTACTCTTCTCAATAAATCAATGAAAACAAAATACTTTGAATCATGATAAGGAAGATGTTTCTTGCTTGAAATGCTGCAAATATGCTTAAGACTTGGAGTGAATTGATAGGATTTGAGAGGATCGAGAAGATGTGTTCGTCCGGAAATTTGAGTGCGGTCTACGCACCCACCTTTATAAGGCTGGGTTCGCCCTTGCTTTCAAGGTCCGCTTGGTATAAAATTAGTTTGGGGTATTACAAGAAATACGTCCATTGATCGACTATTATATATACTTTATGTACATCAATGGTTACTCCCTTGTTCATCCTTGATACCAGGGACGGACCCAATGTATTGAGGGGGGTGCATGGCCCCCACTCAACTTTTCGTGCGAAGTTACTAAAATACCCTCTAATAATATTAAAGATCGTGTATGTATATTATTTCAGACAAATTCTATTGTAATTGCTTATTTAGTTCAACTGGTTAGAAGTATTAATACTATACTTGAGGTCACTTGTTCAAAACCTGATTGCACTACACTTAATACTACAATCAGGTTGCAGATTTTGACCTCTAGCAAACCCTGGGTATAATAAAATTACTCTCTCCGTTCCATAATAACTGAGTCAGTTGCCATATTTTGAATTTGACTCCCAGTGAAAAAAATTCTGGGTCCGTCACTACACTTAATACTACAACCAGGTTGCAGATTTTGACCTCTAGCAAACCCTGGGTATAATAAAATTACTCCCTCCGTTCCATAATAACTGAGACAGTTGCCATAAAAGTTTTGTTCTAAAATAACCGAGACAGAACATTTTCCAAAACAGCATTTATTGCTAATTTTCCTACTTTATCCTTATTTAATACTATGGTAGAAGTTAAAAAAAGACTGCATTAATTGTATCATAGGGATTATTTAATCATTGTATCCAAAAAGTCATAGCATTAAATCACTTTATTAATAAACGTGTTTTTGGCAACTGCCATAGATATTTTGGAACAGAAGGAGTAATAAATAAATAAGGTATGGTCCTCCTTGTCCAAAAACGTGGTCAATATTACTTTTATTATTTTTTAAGTTTCTAATGTATGTCCACTTTACATATATTTAATGACCCACATTAAATGTGTGCCGTTTTAAGTATGCTAACAACTTCTAAAAGACAATACAGGAAATATAAGCAATGAATGAGGATTTGACCACTTCCTCTAAATCTCTATGCTGTTGCTACACTTACTCTTTGTATATATAACTTCTATAAATATCATTATGATAATGAAATATACCAGCATCTTATTTATTCTCATTAATTGTGTTGTAGCTTTTAAACTAAGAGACAGTTTTTCTTTGTGAACAAAGAAAGAAGTAGGCAATAAATGAGTACATTTGACTAATTAATTCTCGCTTACAATCTTTGTGGGAAGGACGATAATCTCACATTTTCTTTCGATTAATAAAGGAAAAAAAGTGAATATGCACGATACATATCGCATTAATTGATAGACAAATTTTACAATATTGTATCAAATGACATAAATTACAATTTTTTATTTTTAATCTTCACACATAATAAAAATGTATTATGTGAAAGAGAGACACATGATAAAAGTGTATTAGTGAAACAGAATAAAAATGAAAGACATTAATGTATGTCACTTGTGATAACATTCTTCCACCATTTAAAAAAAACATGTTAGGTAAAACTCATCACCTCCTAGTGAGGGTATTTTTTCCTTTGAAAAGTTGTTTTCTTTTCCTCCAAAAACCACTAAAAAAGCACTCTTACAATAGTTTTTGCCACACACAAAAAAAGTGTGGGTATATATACTCGGTTAGACTCTTTTGCAATGCTTATGTGTCTAGAAGTAAGTATATAGCAAGACTTTTTTATTGTGTGGCAAACAATAGTGTAGCAAAAAAATGTTTTTCTTGTAGTGAACGCATTTAAACCGACCTAAGCTCATAAAAGCCTCTAAAAAGGCACCATGAAACCCTAGACTTCAAAAATTTGCGTTTCTAAAGCCGGGAAAGCACACAAGACTTAGTTTCTACAACCTCTGTTTGGCTTTTCTGGGTTCGTTCTGCAGATTACAACAATGTTTTCAAAGCAACTTCGATTCTAACAACATTTTCAGACTTAGATTTATCTTGTGAATTTAAAATCTTACATTTTTCTAGTAGTTCTTGGCTTTGATCATGATTAGGTTAGATTTGAAGGGTAATCCTTGTTAGATTCGTTGTTGGTTTGTAGATTTGCGTAGATTTTGGCAGTTAGTTGATGTTCGGCTCGTCTTTAAGGTAATTAGTTATTCATAGTAAAATGTACCATTTTATTTCATGTTCATATTTTCAGAGCTACGGAGTTTTTTATGTATCAGCAGTTTCATATTTTGTCATGTTGGTGGTAAAAAATGTTACTCCCTCCGTTCCTATTTATATGTCGCAATTTTCAAAATCAAAATTTCATTTTTATAAGTCGTACTTACATTTCCAATACATATTTTAATACTCTTTCCGCTTTTCAATATTACTTCAACTTTTTAGGCCCATTCAACCAATCTTTTTTTCATATTCAATACACCACTACACTTTTCAAGATTTTTTAGTACTTTGTAATGAAAATCAACACAATAAATCAATTTCTTAATCTGTGTGTTTTTCTCAAACGAGGCATATAATTAGGAACAGAGGGAGTACTACTTATTTATGATTTAGGTTGACAACAGTTGTAAACCATAGAATTGGTTGATGGACGATCTTAAGTATTTATTTCCTGAGTCTCTTGTCTGTTTCTTTCCTTCCGCGCTTTCTTTTACTCTTATATAACATGAGACTTACGTCAGATTTGAGGTTTACTCTAAATGTCACGTGACGAACATTTATTTTCCGGATAAAATTTTCGTATCCGAAACATGGGCGTTAGATGATTTGATAAATATTTTGTTCATAAACAATTTATTTTATCATAAAAAAATAAAATTAAACTACACATTCCATTTTTTTTTTCTGTATAAAAAAATCAAGTTTGTTGAAAACCAAATCAAATCAATCAAAATCATTGTCATTCGCAGAGTTTTGGTTTTAGATATAAATTCTTTCAATTAAACCAACTTGTAATAAGAAGAAAAAAATTGATCTGAACTTACAAAACTCCACTAGCTAAAATCATCTCTATTCGATGCATAAGCACAATCGAATGATATCTTTACTTTCTTCTTACCTTTTAAGGCATTGTTTTTTTGAATAAAAATGGAATATATTAAATCAAGCCAAGTCCGCAATAGCAGCAGAAATTACATCATGAGTGGGTTAGCTCCCCAAGAAATACGACCATAGTGGCCTAGACCATGCCTAGCTAGCAAATGTGCTGGAAAATTCCCAGTCCGCTTAACAAAGGAGAAAGAAGAAGACTGGAAAGACGGGACGAGCTCTAGACAATCACGCGTTAAACAACTGAGAACAGACAAATTATCAGCCGGCCGTAATAAAGCTTTTACACAAGTCAAACAATCCGGACACTACAAATCATGTAAATTTCAACTTTACAGATGTAGTAATATGTTTTCGACCCCTCTAGCTAGAGTCGATTTTTTTGCATGAAGTGGTCGAATTTTGCTTACCCCGACGGTGTTCATTTTTTAATTATTCACAACAACAACAAGATGATGTTGGTAATATACATTAAATATAGTTTTTAGGGGTATATTAGTATTAGTACTGCATCCATCCTATTTAGCCTACGTAGTTGTAAAAAAAAAGTGTTTAATTTTACTTGACGTGATTACATTTTCAAAAACACTATTTATTATTAAACATTGCATAAGTTATATTCAAAGGGTTTTATAATTATTTTAATGTTAAAGTCAAAATATTAACTAATCCTCTTAAATCATGTGTTTTAGCCAATTATCGGTTAAATAGGAAGGATGTGTTCCACTCAAAATAAATAAATAAATAAATATAAAGAACGAAGTGATATTACTTTTAGCTACAATACAACCATTGTAAATGTTGTACCAAATAGTATATATTACGACCTCTTAATTTTAAGCTCTCTCAACAAAAACAAAAAAAAAAAAAAAATTGTCTTAATACAACTTGCATACGACAATTACAACAAAAAAAATATCTCATATTTTAAAAAGTAAATTAAACGTAAGATGTGTAAGAAAGTACAAGAGCCTATTCTCCATAAATACCCATACCCTCTATAAGCCTTCTCCATCAACCTTCTTTTCCCTTCAATCTCTTTCTTCTTATTCTCTTTTTCTCTCCTTCCTATTGGCTCATCACCTCTGCACAAAAAACTCTCTATTCTCTCTCTTTTTTCTTTTTCTTTTACTTTTTGTGACCTTAAGCAATCTACTCTTTTTTTTTGAGGGGTGCAATCTACTCTTTTAGATTAGGGTTTTTCTGGGTTTGGTGAATCAAAGCGATTCGGAGATCGAGTCCCAGTCATTTTTTGCAATTGCAGCATCAGCAAGATTCACATACTTTTTCTAGGGTTTCATGGAGATGGATTGCTAAAGAAGAAAGGACATATATAATTACTTTTTTGTCCTTTCTTTTTTTGATCTCTCCATTCTCCTAAACTCTTTTGACATGAGAATCTTGATGATGCTGCAGTGGCACAAACTGGCTATTATCAAAAAAAAAAAAAAAAAAAAATTTGCTGGGAAAAAATGGCAACAGTTAACGACATCTACAAGAAGAAAGCTCAAATGGAAGGTGAAATATGATCTATACAAAAAATAATTCCTTTATAATAATTTTATATATATAGTAAGTGCTATTCACACGTACATACAATTGTTTAATAACGTAACTACTACATCCGTCCCATATAAAGTGTCTATTTTTTTGTGATGCACACAGATTAAGAAAATAATTAATGTGTTTTATTTTAAATACTAATAGACACATATACCCCTACTTTATAATAAATGTTTCTTTTGGAATATGAAAAATGTATACAAACATTAAATGGTGATAAGGACATGTTCGGAAAAGATGCAATAAATGATGCATTGATATTCTTTTTTATTGTGTGTGGACACTTTTATAGGATAATTCATTTTCAAAAAGTGGAATTTTTATGGGATGGAGATAGTAGTTGATTCATATGATTCCAATCGTAATGAAAATCGAAAAAATATGTTATGTTGATCGTTGTGACACAATTACGAGGTAACATAATCCTATATATTGTAATTCTTGATTTTTCTTTTATTTGATGAGTCCATTCCTTCCTATAGAATATATATATATATATATATATATATATATATATATATATATATATATATATATATATATGTCCATGACAAGTTTTTATGAATTTTTGTTTCATGGGAGTTAGGGCCTGCATCTCCTATCACGTGTGCTGGTCTTTTTGATTTCTTTTTATTCAAACTCATGTTTTGGGATTTTTTGTGTGAAAAAGAAAGTTAAATTAGCCATTAAACCTCGTGTGAGAAACTTGAAAATATATGTATAAAAAAAGGGACGAGATCACCTGTGCAATTTGTGTGTCTAATTTCGGTGTCTAAGTAAAAACGACGTTGTTTCTTGTGTGTTTCATTTTTGGTTTTGGTTTTGGTTTTTTGTTTTTATTTATTTTCTTGAAGAAATAAAACACACATAAAACGACATCGTTTTTACTTAGACATCGAAATTAAATATACAAATTGAATGATCTGCGAATAATGCTCTGCCATTTTTCTAGGAAATATTTTTCAGACATAGATTTCTAATGCTTAATTTTTAAACACATTTTCTCAAATACCCAACTTTCTTCGTAAACAAAAAGAAAAAACAAATACCCAACTTTCTAAGCAGGGACGGACACATCTAAGAGAGGGGGTGCATGGCCCCCACTGAGATCCGAAAATCGATATATTTTTATAAGTAAAAAATGTAAAAACACTATTGATGCTTCCACTCGCGTTTCGAATTTGTTCCAGTGACTGTTTCTAACCATAAAACTTTGTTTGCAAAACTGTTCCACCATAAAATTTATAGTTTCTACTCAGGGTCATTTCTTTTGAGGCCATATAATATTGTCTTTGTTTCTAGTTTTGAAAAAGTACTTTATAAGTTTATAACTTTTCGTACCACTTTTAGTATAAAAAATTGTACTACCTCCGTCCTATAAAAAGTGTCCACTTTTTGTGGTGCACACAGATTAAGAAACTCAATTAATGTGTTCTTTCTTTTAGCAGATGGACGCATATACCCTTATTAATGAGTTTTCTTCATTTAATGTATGTGTATTGAGATCAAGATGCATTTATTATAATAGAGACTTTTCACATGGTTAAAAAAGCTTGAGAGCCTTATTCACTTTTCTTTTCCGCAAATTTTCAGCTTTTTTGTGCCTAGGTAGTAGTACTAGTAAATGATTGTTTTGGGATTAGAAAAGGTGAAGAATGAGTAATTTTAGGAGAAGGGTATATTTGGAAAAAAGACATTAAATAATGCATTGGAATTGAAAAATGACAGTTTTTGTGGGACAATTTTTTTTTTCAAATGTAGACACTTTTTTTGGGACGGAGGTAGTATGAAATTGTACAAAAGTATACTATTCCAAAATTATTAATGATTTTAAAGTTTTACATATTTTTCAAGTTTCTCCATCAAGATGGCAGCAAGGACGGAGTCATGAATCTGTATTCGGATGGGCTGAATTTCTTTATACTCTTATCTTATGAGTATTCGGATGGGTTGCATTTCTTTATATTGTAATTTTTATGAAGAAATTTTCTTAGACGTTTAAAATTTAACAATAGAACTCACTCGATACTCATAAGATTTTCTATTCGAGTGGGATAAAATTAATTATAATGTTATTTTACGACGCAAATTTTTCTTCGAGTTCATAAAATAACAATAAAAAAGTTAATTCGATGGCTACTGTGAGTAATCAAATTAGATGTGTTAACAAAGCCGAGCAAAATTTAAAGATGGGGTGTACTGGATAAAATATTAAACAGATATTTAGTTTTGTTTTTTTGACATCACAGACACCTTCTAACAATTTGATTACACAAATTTAAATATAATTAGCAATTTAATTGTGTCAAAACAACATATCAAAAATTAAACCTCTATATAATAAGTAAAAGAGAGTGGGCTGGGTGGGCTTAGCCACTCCCAGCCCACTACTTAGCTCCGTCCCTGGATGGCAGAATGTCAGTTTGTCTAAGATTTAGGAGGCTTTTAAGGGCACCCAGTAAATCTATATTTTTCTTTAAAGCACCCAATAACTACTATTTATTTTTAAATATTGTTGTGGTGTCTCTACGTAGATTTATTGAGAGTGTGCCTTTGAAAACATAAGATTTAATATATATATATATATATATATATATATATATATATATATATATATATATATATATATATATAAATCTTGGGGTTTTAATAGATATATAAATTTTTTCTTTGACATGTTTTTAGCTTAAACAAATGAAAATATCTCAGATACCTATAATTAATACATAAAAAAATCCGTGTTTTTCAATTAGTATTTCATTACCGTCTTATTATCCAGTAAGCAGTCTCTAACTTGGAATTTTGCTAAAGTACTGTATATCTTACTCCGTATTTGTCTTGTGTCTGATTTTGCAGATACCTTTAGAATAAAAAAAACCTGCACCTTTTCATCGATGGAAGACACACATGTATAGACATCATATCTTGCAAAAAAAAAATATATATAAAAAAAATGATATACTATATAAACTTATCATTTGATCACAACATTACAGATCCTGGTCTTGTCTTTCTATATATAATGAAAATCCAGTTGTGAGTCTCATGACATCAGTACAATAAAATCCAGTTGTTTATCTGATTCTACTTCGTCTAACTTTTTTCAAGATCGTTATTCATAGATCTAACTAGGAAGATAATGTTGCACTCTATGTAGTAAAATGTGTACAATCTGATTACATTGACTAGAAAACGAATAAGCAAAGTTACAACAAAAAGAAATTACAACAAATCGAAATTACAACAAAACAACTTACAGTTTGTTTTGAAACAGATTAAAAGTAGAAGGAAACCGAGCCGTGTGTTTAACACACTTTCCTTAAGACTAATTCGTCCCCTCACCGTCGAGTGCTTGAGCTTCAATGGAACGTTAGTCTCCCAGGATAGAACGGTTAACAAGGACATGTTGCACCATACCTTCCTTGTGTAAGAACTATTTGCTTGAACTCTCTATTTTCATAAGAAGGGTAGAAGGAGGAGGAAATACGCTGTATCAGCTTCTGGTTCGTAAGGTCACTTTTCCAGTTGTATTTGTGGCTGTTTATATAGGCTCTATTAGAGGAGAGTAGCAAAAACTGATGGAATATGGAACGAACAGCCTGATCATCTGTATTGAATGTCATAAGTGCAGCGTTTGGAACAGGAATAGGCTCACACAGCAGCATTCAAGAACAAATTCAAAACCGAGCCTTATCATAAGCCCTTCGAATCGAGCTGCATTCGTGTACGCAGGCATGCACAAGCCCAAGGGTAAATCCGGATTGGATTTGCACGCCCCCCCTGCACGCGCGAGATTGTGTATAATGTTGGTTTCTTATTCCAACTACACTAAAACCACATCATATAAATATTGACTCTTTTCCCTTCTTCCAACCAATGTGGGAGAAATAGCTTCTTCCCATTTTTCCTTTCCATAACACTTTCCATTCACACACTTAAGCCCAATAGGCCCAATATGACATATCATTTAAAATATTCCATTTTAACCATCAATTTTCCAACAGATAACGAACGGAGAAAATACTGATATAGAAGATTATAGATTTTCAATTGATAAATTGTTAAAATTGAACATTACTCATCGTTTTATGATGATACGAGATATACGTCATCCTATTGATATAGAAGATTTTAGATTTTCAATTGATAATTTGTTAAAATTAAATAGTTACATGTAGTTATAGCTTGTATCATTACTCATCGTTTTATGATGATACGAGATATACGTCTTCCTATATATGTATCCTTCCCCGTCCGGTTGTCCCCCCATGCTCGATCATCGTGGCCCTTTTGGTATCAGAGCCACGAGGGGTAGTGTTATGTGTGGTGTAGTGTCATGGTACAGTCTGGGTTCAGCTTGTTGTAGAAAGTCGTGTATTCTTGCAAGCATATTTGCCCCAAATGGTTTGAAAGGAGTGTAAGTCCTCAGGTGAAGACATCAATCCTTATTTTGTTCAGGGAACGTAGTACACCTTTAACCTTATTATGGCCCCCTTGCTCGATCATTGTGGCCCTTTTGGAATTAGAGCCACGAGGGGGTGGTGTTGTGTCTGGTGCAGTGTCGGTTATAGTCTGGGTTCGGCTTGTTGTAGAAAGGCGTGTATTCTTGCGAGCATATTTTCCCCGAATGTTTAGTCATCGGGTGAAGGTGGTTAATCCTTATTTTTGTTCAGGGACCGTAGTAATAATACAAGCCCCATATAATAGGTTTGAGTCAGAGATGGATTCACAGCATGCACTCTGACTCTGTTTCAAGATCGTTATTCGCAGATCTAACTAGGAAGATAACAAACAGAGAAAATATTGATATAAAAGATTATAGATTTTCAATTTTATATATAATGTCAAAGGATCTTAAAAGTTAAATCTCTAAAGATACACATTTATGTCTTCACATTACCTCTCATCATCATGTATCAATTTATTAGCATGTGAGTCAGTGGCAGACCGAGCCTTATCATAAGCCCTTCGAATCGAGCTGCATTCGTGTACGCAGGACACGCGGGCATGCACAAGCCCAAGGGTAAATCCGGATTGGATTTGCACACCCCCCCTGCGCGCGCGAGATTAATTGTGTATAATGTTGGTTTCTTATTCCAACTACACTAAAACCACATCATATAAATATTGACTCTTTCCCCTTCTTCCAACCAATGTGGGAGAAATAGCTTCTTCCCATTTTTCCTTTCCATAACACTTTCCATTCACACACTTAAGCCCAATAGGCCCAATATGACATATCATTTAAAATATTCCATTTTAACCATCAATTTTCCAACAATCCCCCACATGAATGGAAATTGTGTAAAACCCTAGCAAAGGCTCTAAGAATGACATAGAGAGTTCAGCGGTAGCTGAATGCATAGGATAGGTAGGTGTGACCCTTTGAACCTTCCCTTGATTAAATATGTTTACTTTACTGGCTGACTAGTAGACGCGATGTCCTTGAACTATTCTGCCGTTGATGTAAATGATGACATATCAACCACACTGCATCTACCTAGCAACATTTAGTTCTTGCGGTTATGTCCATTTTGGCCGTGGACATCTGCCTGGTTCTGCAAGAGTTTCTAAGAATTGCGCCCTATACAATTCCCTTTGAAGCGGCCCCTCTTCTCTCTCACATAGGTGATTTTGTAATTCAGAATTTCTCAAATTATTCTTCTTACACAAATCATTAAAAGCTTTACTGGTAAGCTTATCCTCGTTCTCACTGTTTTTCATCTTAGGAATGAGATGGAGGGTAACCCCCCACAGTGATCTCTACTTTTGCAGTTAGGTTTTCCCATTGAACCAAGATCTTGGGATCTCCAATCTACAAGGTTGGGTTTTCCTTCACAAAAGTTTATTCCATGGGCTTTAGTCCCATTCCTCTTGATGATTTAGCAACTACCTCTCTATTTATCCCTTTGGTTAGCGGATCCGCAAGATTATCCTCTGACTTAACATAGTCTAAGGTAATCGTACCAGTTGAGAGTAGTTGTCTAATGGAATTATGTCTTCGGCGTATGTGCCTAGACTTACCATTATACATTATATTCTGTGCTCTTCCAATCGTCGATTGACTGTCACGGTGAATACATATTCCTGGTACTGGCTTCGGCCATTGAGGAATATCCTCTTGGAATTGATGCAACCATTCTGCCTCTTCCCCACATTTATCCAATGCCACAAAATCAGATTCCATTGTGGATCTGGTTATCACGGTTTGCTTGGAAGATTTCCAAGACACGGCTCCACCGCCTAACGTGAATTCAAAGCCACTTGTGGATTTTGAATCCTTTGAATCTGAAATCCAATTTGCATCAGTATATCCTTCTATAACAATTGGTTCTCTTGTATAGTGAAGGCCATACTTACGAGTATATCATAAGTATCTCAGTAACCTCACTATAGCTCTCCAATGTTCATGACTCGGATTACTAGTATATCTACTTAGCTTGCCAACAGCGTAAGCGATATCCGGTCTAGTACAACTCATTAAGTACATTAGACTTCCAATGATCCTTGCGTACTCTAATTGAGATACACCCTTGATGACGGAAAAATTCATCGTTATTTTTATAACTTTTCAACCCGTTTCTGATATCATTTTGAGTATTTTTATATCAGTTCGAGTCATTAATTCCTATGTTTCATCTAAATATGTTAGTAGTAGTTATTATATAAAATATCGTATTTTTATCGTGTTTTTACTAGTTTTGTACCGGTTTAGTAACCGGAGTGTAAATGTCGGATTTACGTTTGGTATTTTGGTGGTTCATTGCAGGATTATATATTGACCAAGATTCCACGTAACGACATGTTTTGAGTCTAAAAGATGTGTTTAGAGGATTAGAAGAAGATTCCACAAGCTTACGAGTTCAAATGGATCAAATTATCTTACATACTTAAAACCAAAACCTGTTTCGACGGAGATTTGACCCAGCTTAGAGGTATTTTCAGGGGATGACTTCTTAATGAAAGTTGTAGATCTTCACATAAGCTTTCCAACGCACTTTGAATCACGTCAATTGGAGTTCTACAACTCAAGTTATGGTCAATTGCCTAATCAATTCGGATTAGTAGAAATCCCGAAATATCTTCGTAATACGAATGGCTCATCAAAACGACATTTTCTGAAGAAGTTTCCTTCATAAAAGTTGTATATCTTCAAGAACGCTTTCCAATGGATTTTGAATCAAGTCAATCGGACTTCTACAACTCAAATGGTGGTCAAGTGGCTAATTGATTCAATTTCGTAAAAATGTCGAAAAACGTTCGGAGGAACACGAGGTACTCAAGAAGACGTTTTCTGAAGAAGAGTCCTTCATGAAAGTTGTAGAGTTTCTCGAGACCGTAATTTTGGCATTTCGTTTGCAATTTTTAGAGGTGTACAACTCAAGATATGAATTTTATAAGTTTTATTGCAATATATGAGCTTCTAGAAGGAAAAACGGTTACAGATGTAATCATTTGAGCCCGGATCGATCCGGCCTGTTCCCGGATCGATCCGGCCCCAAAATCTTTCCCTATATATAGCAGAGCATTAGTAGAACAGAACGGTTGCCCCTCTTCTTCCCCATCCTCCTTTCATCTTTTCCCTTCTTTTATTTATGTTTTGAGGGGCCTATAATTATATATATATATATATATGTAGTTATAA
The DNA here is from genome assembly GCA_026214975.1 of Gentiana macrophylla. Lineage (NCBI taxonomy): Eukaryota > Viridiplantae > Streptophyta > Magnoliopsida > Gentianales > Gentianaceae > Gentiana > Gentiana macrophylla. The sequence goes on along the minus strand of JAOBSW010001023.1, from coordinate 77,921 downwards.
TGTCGGTGTAATAACCCGACTAGTTATCGTTTTAATATAATTTCGTTTCCGTTTTTTTTTATTGCTTTCTTTCATTTTTATGCAATTAGTATAAATATATATATACGTATATTATATATATCTATATATATATCTATACGTATATATCTATATAATTGTAGTTATTTTATTTCTGTTTTGTTTTCTTTCGTTTTGTTCTTGTTATATATATATATATATATATATATATATATATATATATATATATATATATATCTATATATATATATCTATATATATATATATATCTATATACTAGTATATATATATATATATATATATATATATATATATATATATATATATATATATATATATATATATATATATATATATATATATATGTATTTAGATATATATTTATATTTTGTTGTTTTCTCTGTATTTATGAGTAGCTAAAGTAGTTGTATAGCGAATTATGTGAAAACGGGTGAAATCGACCATCGGGAGACGAGATGGGAGTTGTTTGCGCGTAATTAAACGTTCGTATGATAAACTCATGTTTTAAAACCCGTTTTGATCATTTTAGTAGCTTTGAATAAAATTGACAACTTTGTTCACGGTTACATCGAGCTTATAAATGTATTTTGCGGTGAGATGTGAGATATGGATATCACTAATCATAGTCCTGATTGTTAGATTGACAATCTAAGTGACGATCCGGACTATGCCTAAGTGAGATTCTTATTTTTAAGAGATGTCTGCGAAACATGTTTTAAAATCACTAAACCATAGTCTTAATCGTTAGATTGGAAACCTAAGTGACACGTTAAAACTATGTTTTCTGTGAGGTTTTTCAACGGCTTTTTATTCTGGTCAACCATGTTAGGCGAGTTAGCTCTCTAAAGGGAGGGTTAATAAACCTAGTGTGGGGGTTAAGTGAGAGCTGTTCAGATCTTAACGTAAGAATAAAGTGTTGACTCCCGTGAATATCATATGAACTGAATCAGATAAAACACACTCCTTATCAAGTTTTTCCTGTGGGGAGATAACCTGTTGGATCATGGCTCGGCTATGCTTTTTAATCACCTAGTTAATCTCGTTAGTTAAAATTTATTTTTCGCATTAGTATAAAAACTCCACCTAAAACTTTGATCGCCTAGACTAAGAACCACGTTCGCTTTGGTACTCACAACCACATTTCTCTTGGGACGACCTCGTACTCCTGTAGCTATCCTAGCAATCGACCTGGTACTCTGCCAGTTAGAGAGTTAGTTTACCCACAGTTGCGAGTTTCTATAAATGTATTTTTGAGGGGTAAATTTTAGCTCATCAACCCTCACCTTTATTTTTGAACAAAGGTTGACTTTGATCTATTGGAGTTCTAGCTTCATTTGAGTCATCTTTATTGAATTTTTCCAGGATTTTATCAATATAATTAGATTGACTCAAAATGAGACCATTAGAATTTCTTGTAATTCTAATTCTCAATATCATCTCTGCTAAACCCATATCTTTCATTTCAGATCTGGCGTTTAACATATCTTTGGTAGATTTGATCATCTTATCATTACTACCAACTATCAGCATGTCATCCACATAAAGACATAAGATGACATAGCCATCTTTTGTTTCTTTCATGTAAATACATTTATCACATTCATTGGTTTTGAACCCTTTTTCAAGCATAACAAGATCAAACTTTTGATGCCATTGTTTTGGTGCTTGTTTTAAGCCATATAATGACTTAACCAATTTACACACTTTCTTATCTTGTCTAGACTAGAAAAACCTCAAAGTTGTTCCATGTAGATTTCTTCTTCTAAATCTCCATTTAAGAAAGCGGTTTTCACATCCATTTGATGTACTTCTAAATTACGCAAAGCGGCTATAGCAAATACCATCCTAATGTAAGTTATTCTCGTCACTGGAGAATATGTGTCAGAATAATCAAGACCTTCTTTTTGACTATAACCTTTTATTACTAGTCTGACCTTATATTTATCAATAGATCCATCAGGTTTCATTTTCCTCTTAAAGATCCATTTTGATCCTAGTGGCTTACATCCTGGAGGTAGATCAACTAACTCCCAAGTATGATTTTGCAATATAGAGTCTATTTCACTATTTATTGCTTCTTTCCACATTGGACCTTGAGGAAGAAGTTGTCGCTTTTTAAAGCTTTGAGGATCTGCCTCTATCATATAAGTGATAAAATCTTCACCAAAAGATTTTTCAGTCCTCGACCTTTTGCTTCTTCTTGGCTCAACCTCAGTTGGCTCTTCTTCATTTACTTGTTCAGAAGGGTGATCCTGAACATGAACACGCTTTAATGAACTAGGTTCATTTGTTTTAGCCGGGACTACATTCTCAAAGAATGATGCATTTCTTCATTCCATTATCGTATTTTTGTGTATTTCAGGGTTATCCGATTTATGCACAAGAAACCGATAAGCACTACTATTGTGTGCATATCCAATGAATATACAATCAAAGGTTTGTAGATCCTATTATCTCCTTTTTAGGTTTAAGTCCTTCAACCTTAAACACACACCCCCACATTTTTATGATTTTGTAGTAATGTTTGCAACATTTCCACAATTCATATAGGGTTTCATGCTTCTTCTTAGAAGAGATTTTATTCACCGAGATAATAGCGTCCCCTACAAGTTCTGAGTTAAACCTGAACTTAACAACATAGCATTCATCAGCTCTTTAAGAGTTGAGTTCTTGCGTTCAAAGAATACCACATTGGATTGTGTGTCATGTGTATATGGTGTAGTTGTTTGATGAATGATGCCGGCGCCTCAGCAAGACTCATGAAATGATACATCATATCCACCACCGCAGTCACTACGGATAGTTAAATTCATATGCTAAGTTGTTTCCCACCTTCATTCTTATAACATTTAAAAGCATCAGAGCCTTATTATCTTCAATGTCATTAAACGGTTAGTAGAATATCAATATTCTACTTATTATCTAGGTTTAGTTAAAACCTTTACATTCATTTTAATAGTCATCAACACCACTATTAAATCCCGTTAACTATGACAGTTGAACTTTTAAATAATCATAAATTAATGATTACTATTCATAATCTCTGAACCTTATAGACGTTTTAAGAATTAATAATCATCAATACCATGATTTCTATTAATTCTCATTAACTTTGACAATGAAATGTTTCAATAATCATTATTGCAACGGTTCATATTCCACTAACCGATCATCCGGTCATATACTTGTATTAAGTTCAACACAATTTGTATTTCACAAGATACAACCCGATTTAAATCAAACCCGATTTAATTCACACAAATAATCATACGGTTGCACACACATTATTTACAATGATGCACCTCAATGATTGTTGTAAATACATAAACTCAACAATTCCTCTATTATTTGGTTCGAACACGACGATACCAACATAATAAAATTTGCATTTTTCATTATAGACAGTATCCTCAGACTCCCGCTATAATTTTAAAGCAAATTCATTTTATTTCATAACATGTATAGAATTAAATTTTAAATTGATAAAATTTACATCTATTTTATAACATGTATTAAAATTTTGGACAGATAATAAAGTATTGCGTTACTAATAAATTCGTTATAGAATTTTAAAAGCCACAACACTTTAATTACAATATGCATTAATAAATCATATGCTATCTCATATTATTACATGTATAGATCCAATTACCACAGAATGGACTACATCCATTAATATACATACAATTAAATTTCTCGAAGAAATTTAATAATATTTTATTATTCCGTGAGTATCAAATAAAATCACTCAACGAAATTTGTGAGTATTAACACTCCACATCTTATGTCTCACAGGACAACAAATAAAAATTACCGAACGAAAGTTTTAAGCCTTTAAATAAGGCAATAAATCACTCTACGAATCGATTTATTATTTTTTCTTTTTCTTTTTCCCACATGTATTCAATCAACATTATTGTGATTGATCATGCCATCAGCAATTAACCAAAATTGCTATCAGCAATTTTTGTACTCACCAAGAGCACGAAACGAGCCGAAACAAACTCAATCGAGCCGATATAGAACTCAAACGAGCCAAACAACTCAAACGAACTGCTGAAACCGAATAGCAGCTAAAACACTCAGCACTATAGCATAAGTTGCTATTTCTGAAATTTAACACACAAGGATTAAATTCCTTTGAATACTATATAGAACGTCCGTGAACCGAACTATACACAATCTCGAAATTGTTTCTGTTAAATTTCTTTCAATAATATATAAAACGATCTCGAAATTGTTTCTACCATATAAAACAATCTCGAACTTGTTTCTATACTGATTATTGAACACATCGTTTGAGAATCCTGTATGATTACTCAAAATATTCGTGAGTATCTTAGACGATCACTCCACGAAAAATTACGCTCCGTTTATAATTCGCTTTGAAATGAAAAGCGAGCCTTCGATTCGTAAACAACGGTTCTCGTTCGTTTTCAATTACGTCAATGAACTGTAATTATTACTCATCATCGGCTCACCGATACAGAAACACGATTTAGTCTTAAGATTGTTGCACTCTATGTAGTAAAATGGGCACAATCTAATTACATTGGCTAGAAAACGAATAAGCAAAGTTACAACAAAAAGAAATTACAACAAATCGAAATTACAACAAAACAACTTACAGTTTGTTTTGAAACAGATTAAAAGTAGAAGGAAACCGAGTCGTGTGTTTAACACACTTTCCTTAAGACTAATTCGTCCCCTCACCGTCGAGTGCTTGAGCTTCAATGGAACGTTAGTCTCCCAGGATAGAACGGTTAACAATGACAGGTTGCACCATACCTTCCTTGTGTAAGAACTATTTGCTTGAACTCTCTATTTTCATAAGAAGGGTAGAAGGAGGAGGAAATACGCTGTATCAGCTTCTGGTTCATAAGGTCACTTTTCCAGTTGTATTTGTGGCTGTTTATATAGGCTCTAGTAGATGAGAGTAGCAAAAACTGATGGAATATGGAACGAACAGCCTTATCATCTGTATTGAATGTCATAAGTGCAGCAGAACTGGAAGGTCTCAGCATAATTACGTTTGGAACAGGAACAGTCTCACACAGCAGCATTCAAGAACAAATTCAGTATTGAAAAATAAAATAAAAATTTTACTTGCAAAAGCCCTTCGAATCGAGCTGCATTCGTGTACGCAGGACACGCGGGCATGCACAAGCCCAAGGGTAAATCCGGATTGGATTTGCACCCCCCCTGCGCGCGCGAGATTGTGTATAATGTTGGTTTCTTATTCCAACTACACTAAAACCACATCATATAAATATTGACTCTTTTCCCTTCTTCCAACCAATGTGGGAGAAATAGCTTCTTCCCATTTTTCCTTTCCATAACACTTTCCATTCACACACTTAAGCCTAATTGGCCCAATATGACATATCATTTAAAATATTCCATTTTAACCATCAATTTTCCAACAGATAACGAACGGAGAAAATACTGATATAGAAGATTATAGATTTTCAATTGATAAATTGTTAAAATTGAACATTACTCATCGTTTATGATGATACGAGATATACGTCATCCTATTGATATAGAAGATTTTAGATTTTCAATTGATAATTTGTTAAAATTAAATAGTTACATGTAGTTATAGCTTGTATAATTACTCATCGTTTTATGATGATACGAGATATACGTCTTCCTATATATGTATCCTTCCCCATCCTGTTGCCCCCCATGCTCGATCATCATGGCCCTTTTGGTATCAGAGCCACGAGGGGTAGTGTTGTGTGTGGTGTAGTGTCATGGTACAGTCTGGGTTCGGCTTTTTGTAGAAAGTCATGTATTCTTGCAAGCATATTTGCCCCAAATGGTTTGAAAGGAGTGTAAGTCCTCAGGTGAAGGCATCAATCCTTATTTTGTTCAGGGAACGTAGTACACCTTTAACCTTATTGTGGCCCCCTTGCTCGATCATTGTGGCCCTTTTGGAATTAGAGCCACGAGGGGGTGGTGTTGTGTCTGGTGCAGTGTCGGTTATAGTCTGGGTTCGGCTTGTTGTAGAAAGCGTGTATTCTTATGCGAGCATATTTTCCCGAATGTTTAGTCCTCGGGTGAAGGTGGTTAATCCTTATTTTTGTTCGGGGACCGTAGTAATAATACAAGCCCCATATATAGGTTGTGTCTCAGAGATGGATTCACAACATGAACTCTGACTCTGTTTCAAGATCGTTATTCGCAGATCTAACTAGAAAGATAACAAACAGAGAAAATATTGATATAAAAGATTATAGATTTTCAATTTTATATATAATGTCAAAGGATCTTAAAATTTAAATCTCTAAAGATACACATTTATGTCTTCACATTACCTCTCATCATCATGTATCAGTTTATCAGCATGCGAGTCAGTGTCAGACCCAGAAAAACGTGTCATAGTAATCAGCACTAGGGCGCTGAGTGAGTCCCTTGGCAATGAGCCTTACTTTATACCGATTAATCGAACCACCAGAGTTGCGTTTAATGTGAAACAACCTTCTATAACCAATAACATTAAACGAGGGGTCTGAGGGGACAAACTCCCAAGTACTATTGTTAACCAAGGTTGCATATTATTCTCGCATGACGGCTAACTAGTGGGGATGGCTAAGTGCTTGCTTTACCGAGCGAGGTTCCTTGTCCATTAGGGATTGTGTTTGTAAGATTAGGATAAGTTTGTAGATGCGTTTGTGAATGCCGCGTTTGGAACGAGTTGTCATGTGGTGGTTGGACGGTGGATTGGGAGTAGGAGGGGGTGGTGAGGCCAAAAAAAGGGAGGCTGAGGGAGTTGATGGGGTGTTGGAGGCTGAAGGTTGGGCCGGGGGGGTCTAGAGGTGGGAGAATGGGGGTGGATTCGGGTTGGGCCGAGCCATGGTGTAAAGTCCATAGAAGTGGGGGAGGCGGTTCCATGAGCTGCAAAAAAGATAGTTTCGACAAACTTCACATGGTGATATGCGTATATGCGATTGGTGGTAGGGTCAAGGCAGTGATACACACTTTGAGTTAAGGAGTAACAAAGGAAAATACAAGGCTTGGAACGAATATCTAGCTTGTTAGACATACAGGGCGGAGCCACGAGTAGCTAAGAATACAAAAAAAACTCTCAATTTGTCATAATTGGGCAAAGTGTTGAGTAATTTCTCATAGGGAGTGCTCATTGACATGGTGAGGGTGGGCATGTGATTGATAAGGAAAACCGATGTAGCTAAGTGTTATGACGGATCGATCAAGAAGTGATGGTGATTGTGAGTAAAGATAAGGAATTAACAAGTAAACAAACACAAAAACAAGAAAAACACAGATTTAACGTGGTTTCTAGAAATGTGCCGACTACTCCACGGACAAACGAGGATATTTTATTATCATGAGAAAGTTACATACAGTTACAATTGATGCAGATGGTATTTATAGCCTTGAGGATCAGACCTAACTGACTTAATAGCCAAACCAGATAATGACTGAAATACCCCAAAAGTAACTTCACCAAAACCGTAAAACTATGCAGATTTGTTCCCCTAGGATTGCTGAGAACCAATCTCAAGTGAGATCGAACCTCGATGATCGAACATCAAGAAAGTTGATCAACCCTTCTGACTTGCCTCACTGAACACCAAACTTCAGTAGACTGCACAACACTCTACTGACCTAATCACAGTTTCCACACCAGACTTCAGCAACATTGTTTAAGTCACCATTACAAATCTCCACCTTGACTTTAACTTCATGCAAACTGACCAGATGCACAACCAAGTGTCAGATTTCCTCTTTGTCTTCATATTTGAATACCTCAACAGAACCCCCACCTTCAGCTAAGTATTCCCAGATTCAGATTAACAGCTTTGGATATTCAGCAAGTCCAGATATAACTGATACTTGCCCCTTGGAACTAGTTTAGTGAACATATCAGCGGGATTAACATCAGTGATGATCTTATCCACTTTGACGCTCCTCTCATTTCTCATAAAATGGTACCTAACATCAATGTGCTTGGTTCTCTCATGATGAACCTGATCCTTAGCAAAACATATTGCACTAAGACTGTCACAATACACCCTACCTTGATCTTGATGCAGACTCAGATCATTGACTATCCCTTTTAACCAGATTGCCTCATTTGTCGCTTACATCGATGCCATGTATTACGCTTGATGTAGTAGATAATGTCATCAGTACCCTATAAAGTTGCCTTCCAACTTACCACGGAACCACCCAAAGTAAACACATACCCAGTCATAGATCTCCTATTATCCACATCAGCAGCATAATCAGAATCACAGTATCATGTGATGAAACATTGAGCACCACCTCCATAAATGAGTCCAATATCACATGTACCCCTGAGGTACCTAAATATCCTTTTCACTACTTTCCAGTGTTCCTTTCCGTGTTGAGCCATAAACTGCGACAACATTGATCGCTGAGCCAAATTAGGCTGAGTATGCACCATGGCATACATTAAACTGCCCACTGCACTAGCATATGGAACCCTTGACATATATTCTTCCTCTTCAGCTGACTGTGGAGCAATCACAACAGACATATGTAGATTTGGTGCCATAGGAGTATTTATAGGTTTGGCTGCTGACATGCCAAACTTGGATAATACCTTCTCAATATACCCCATGCTGAGACAAGAACAACTTCCTGATCGCGTGTAAGTCACTAACGTCGATATTACTAGCAAGAATACTAGGTACATCGCAGTATAATAAATGCGAGTCAAGGTCGATCCCACAGAGACACTGAAACTTATAAGTAGAAAAGATTCTAACCTAATTAAGAAGCAACATAAAGGCGGTCATTTACCAATAATAACATAAAGAAAACAAACATGGTATTCTCTCCCTCTCCTAACCGATCTACTAACTTGGATTAGTTAATCGGTACGTTTACTTCCCCACATAATTTCCTTAGATTAATCGCGAGCTTTTAATGATTATTATTATATTTATCAGCTATGGGTGCAATTCCTAACCTTATCTACTCCGACAATGGCAGCAGACAATCTATACGCAAGCTACCCTCCTTAATTGGTCCGTAATAGCCCAGGCATAAAGAACTAGAATTGCCGATATTGAGCGCTAACTCATACCGCTAACCCGCCTAGACAGCTGTCGACATTGACCGGCATGTTCCTAGGGTCCATTCAATACTATGTCCTAATTAACACTTCACTAACAGTCTTTCATGTTAATTTACGAATTACGAATATTAGATTGGCCAGACCTATCACTCGTTTTAATTATTCCTGCCGATCAACATAACTGCAGTGAATCCCAGTTTAGGTTTTCTAAAAAATGCCTCGGTAAACCGGGGGCGGCTTTTCTTAATTTCTGGATCTACATTGCTCAGTACGATTAAAATAAGTAAATTATGGAGTTGTTAAACATGTAGATTAACTAAAACACAAAAATACGAACATATCTACCATATTAAAGATAAAAAGGAACGTTCAAAGCTTCATACCTTCAACAATGGAGATCTAGCTCGATCTACTCAAGCTAGAGATGATGGAAGAAGAGAGGAAACCGAAAACAACTCTCCAAAGCTCAAGAAAACTTTATTTCATAATAATTGTATAATAAAATTGAATATAATTGAGTGCTTATGAAAACTTATACAATAATCTGTAATTGCGGCCTAATATATATTCAATGACCGACTTAAGACTCTCTAAAACCCTAACCGACCTATATAATACGGCAGAATCAATTTCGTGTTCCACAAGACGCCGGTTTACCGGGCCTAGCCTTCAGGTTACTGGGCCTTATTTTCTTCCGTTTCTTCAGCAGACTTCTTCTTGGATTTCTATCACTTGGCCCAATGTACTTCTTTTGGTCCAAATCCGTTCTCCAATGCTCCAGTTTTGGTACATCCTATAAAACATGCAAAACGAGACAAAACATCGGGAAAACAGCATAGATGCAGAATTACGATCCTGGAAACACTCACACAGCATTTGAAAAATATTTCACATAATAGCGAGCCTATCTATCCTCTCTTGAGCAGAATTTAGGGTGAATATAGGTATAATTATTGGTACCATTTAGAGCGTTATCAACTACCCCCCACTTAGCTTTTGATCGTCCCGAGCAAAAAGGCGAAAAAAAAACACCCAGATCAATATACAAGTCAATTAAAAAAAACTATGCCCCACTAAGTCAATATCAAGATCATGCCACTCGTATCCATTTGTAATATATTAAACACTATTCACATCATGAGCCAATGTGTGTGTGCAATAACTTTCACAACCGCTTAGAAATGCAGACAATTCTCGCATTACATCAACCTGCAGTCGAACTAACCAGTCTCGAACATGTATTTGTTAATTAATTGAGCTGGCAAGGCGGATCAAGAACCGAGCATAAATTACTCTTAGGCTCACGTTTATCGGTCTATGCAAAAGTCGTGCGTCTTACGCTCCATCGCCTAAGATATTGCCAAAGAGAAAATAGATGTATATATTTCAATGCACTTCTCTTTCTTGGCGGGTGAACTCTCATTGATTTAACTATCCTCACGTCCTCACTCATGATAAACTACCGAATCCGAAATTCCTTTGCCTTTCTAAGCGTAAGTGAAACATGATTCGTGATAAAGCCAGGGTCAACTCTAGTCAAAGCAATATGCTATCGACTACATACCAAGGGAAGTGAGTTATACGTGCTTAAAATGGTGGATCATAATAGAATATGTGCTTAATACGTCACTACTTCAGAAGTGGACACTTTCTCTTACTCGTGCAAAGTAAAACAAAAATGAAGTCAATTAACTTGAAAAGATCAAAGATATCATAATTTTTCAAAATTCTGTCGAAACGAATCAAAGTCTAAGTGGCGAATCGTGCATCAAAGAGAATCAAGACAATCACACAATTAATGGAATATAATGCTAAAAAGCTAAGTGACGTTGCTCTACCCCCACTTAATTGAAACATTGTCCCCAATGTGTGAGATGAGAAATGAAAAATGAAAAGGAACTTAGCTTCGGTTAAGGGCGGAACCAAAGAAGAATCGGATCGTCGTATAAATCATCGGGCTCATGTAAATAATCCTTGAAGAATCTGCTCTAAGTAACTCAAGAAAACCAAGAAGAATAGTGGTGACAAGAAACTGTATAACAAAAATGCGGCAGTAAAAGAGAAAATAATATAACTCCAAAACAAATGAAGCCGACAAAATCATTATATTATTAATATTCCGCTACATCAACTAGATAGGAAAAGAAAAATATAAAAATAAAAATAAGAAAGATGGAAAACAACAATAAAACGAAATAAAAGCTAGTCATCATCAGAATAACCCTCCCAGTCGTCTCTAGGCTCAAAACCGGGAGGTGGACCAGAACACGAGGCAGCAGCGGCCGAAGAAGAGGCTTGGTGTTGTGGGGCAGTCCTAGGTGGCGGGGTCGAGGCAGGTATGCCAAAGTAATCGATAATCCTATCCATCTTGTGGTGCAGACTCGCAATCTCTCGCGAGTGCTCCTCAAGCAAGGCTCTCTGAGTTCGGGGTGCTCCGTGCACAGGAGTATGCTCCCTCTCAGCTCTACCAACCCGTCTTGGTGCTTTCTGAACCGACTGCGAACTGATCTTCGGCTCAGGGTCTTCCCAATCATCACTGACGAGCATCTTCACCTCAGCCTCTAGAGCAAACATAGTCATCGGTCCGTATGGTAGCAGCTCTCGCTCAGAAGTGGCGGCAAGCTCATGAATACGGATATGCATCAAAAGACCGATGTTGATTGGGGCACATGTCTTTAGATAGAACATCAAATCTACCCTCGAAGTGGCTACAGAGACCGTGTGCTTAGTCGGAAGAAGTCGTGTCTATTGACCATCTTCTGGTCCCAGGATAGCTCATTCTCTAGGAAGATGGTGGGGGCTCCAGCAGGATTACGCTTCCATTGCACCCCAAAGAAATCAGCAACCATATCCATCCTCTCGAGATCGGTAATGTTGCTCGAGGATGTGTACTCCCGGGCCCTCCGGTGGATTTCTAACCCCAAAATGAGCGTTGATCCGCTCGATAGAGAAGTCAACCTTAATACCGCGAACCATAACAAATGTGGCTCCGGGGTTATACGAAACGTAAGCATAAAACTCTCTTACCACCATGGCGTTGAATCGGGCCGGTGCTTCAGCCATGTCCAATAAATCTTGTGCTTGTAGGGCCTCCGGCAATATCGACCCGCAATTGTCCAAATCTACCCCTCGTTCTCGAGCCACTAGCCTTGTGTTCCAATGGCCTCGGAACGACTCGTAAATAGCTAATGTATGGAACTGCTCAACCCCGTCGACTAAGGGATTAACATCTCCACACACACTGTGATAACCACTGTGATGAACTGCTGAACGTTGACACTTTGGACCCATCCTGAATGAGTATAGGAATTGATTCTGAGGCTGTTTCTGAAAAATTACCCTTGGTAAACCGGAGATAGGGTGTGGTTTACCGGCTTGAAATTTTCTAATTTCTTTCTGGGACTGTGCGTCTGGTAATGGAAGAAGAAGAATTTCAGCACTTCACCATAGCAGCAGCACTACCTATCAGTAACAGAGTTGGAAGATGGGTGTTTAGGGTTTGGAAAACTGGAAGGAAATGGATTGGTTATGGTGGTGATTTGGTGGTGATGGTGGTAGTGATGGTGGTGGTGATGGTGGCCGAATTTTAGAAAGGAAGAAGAAATGGGAGAAGTGTGGTGAATGTAAGAGATGATAAGAATGATGATATTGGTGATGAATGGGTGGTTTAAATAGGAAGAATGGAGTGAATGTGGATGGATTTAGTGGGATTGTGGGTAGAGAAGTTATTAGGGTGAGGGATTTGAGGAGGTGATTGATGGGATTGAGGTGTAGTTATGGTGGAGTGTGGGAAAGGATGAAAATATTGAAAAGAGGGGAAAATGGTTCGGTTTCTGCTGACTGACCGTATCTGGTGCAACGTGTGTCCTCCACGTGTCTTTAAAAATTCAGCTTTATGGACTGACGTTCAGAAATTTGAAAATCAAGCCTCGGTAACCCGGAGGTTACCCTCGAGATACCGGGATATCTTTTCCCCAGATTCTTTTTCTGCCTTTCCTGCACTTCTTACTCAACCTTTCAGCTTTATTCTGACCTCAAATTGACTACCCTTTTATTCTTAAATTGTCATTTCCGACTCAAAACTTAACCTACTTCAATAGAATCCGCAACGAGGTAAAAAAAACCTTTCCACAACCATTCGGTTTCAAGCCTAAGTTTGTGGTAGGATGAAAAAAAGCTCGTCCCTTCATCTGGCTACTTTTATTCAATCCTAAACTACCTAAGGGTTTAAAGAAATAGATATGAGTTTATAGTCGCCAGCTCGACTTTCTTCAGATCTCCGATCATTCAAGGGTTGGAGCTCTAACTCGCCAAACTCTTTCTCCAGAGGCTTGTACCTTTACAGAACCTTTTTGAGCTCTCTTCCTAGCATGCCTTTCCCTTTTAGCTTTTGTGCTAGGTCTACCTCTGCATCGAGAATTAGACTTTATACCCAATGACTCCATGTTTTCCACTTTTAGCTCGACTTGTTCACTACGCAACACGGAAGGACTAGCTTCCGTGAGCATCTTGTCGTGGTCCTTTTCTTCTCTTTCTCTCAGCATTAGTCTCATAAACTCTTGCTCAACGGTTTCTATGACAACCTCTCTATGTTTATGCCCTTCGATTTCCAAAATCTCTACCTTTCCTAAAGCATATGTCATCTTACAACTCTCCGGTCGGTTTTCTAAGGGTTTTAAGATCCTAAAAGATACAACATCATTATTCATCCTTAGAGTAATCTCCCCTTTATCAAAATCCATAACCGCCCTGCTTGTTGCTAAGAAAGGTCTTCCTAAGAGAACTGGGGCACTCGGGTCCTCAGGTACATCTTTGACCGTAAAATTAATAGGATACGTGAACCGTCCTGCCTTAATTGTGCATTTCTTAAGCAAACCAGCAGGCATGTCTCTGGTTCTATCTACAAAGGTCATGGTCCTGGTTTGATTCATTATGACCGGAAGCTTGATCTTTTGACAGAGGGAAAAAGGTAGAATATTTCAATTCGAGCCAGAGTCGCAGAGTTCTAATCCTACGGATATTCCATTAACAGAAATCGAGAGTCTGAACGTGCAAGGGTCTCCTAACTTTACCACGGTGTCTGAGTCTGGGTAATACTCAGGTTCAGAAAACATTGTGTCAGGATCCTCTTCAGGATCATCAGAATCATAATCCGAAGATGATATATCAATTAACTTACAAGGAAACTCACCTGGACGATACGTGCTATACTTTTTTAAGTCATCTTCAGGCTCTTGCTTGATTGCTTTTTCCTCTTTTTCCAACCATTTCTTTATAGTCTCATATGCTCTCGTGCTTCAGATCCAGGGTACATGGAAATCGGAGTGATGTTCAAGATCGTTCTAGGCATTTTGCTTGACTTGTTTGCTCGTTATCAACTCTGAATGGATCGAATTTCCGAAGTGTTCTGATCAATCTGCAAAAAAAGACAAAATAAAACAAAGAAAATGTTAGCAACTTCCGCTTCAGCTAGGTGTGATCCCAACTGTTGCAGACTGTTGGTCCCTTGAAAAGGCTTTGGTTGCGTTTAGAGGGGGGGGGGGGGGGTGAATAAACTTAACACTTAAAAATTTTGGAGTTAACAAACACAGCAACTTCAAAGACTTCTTGATTGCTCGATAGTCTGACACACTCGTGAGTCTGGCGACCGTTGATTTTAGCGGAATATATTCAAATTAAGCCTTATTACTTGTTGTTAAAATATGATACCAAGTATTAGATACTTAGTAGTGTATGTGTGTGATTCAGTTGCTAGTTCAGTTGATTGATGTTCTAAATATACCAAATGCAGAAAGTAAATGCAGAAAGTAAGTAGGCAGATTTTATAGTGGTTCCAGGGTGGTGTAATCTCGCTCACCCACTCTTCTCCTGTGATGTTGGAGGTAATTCACTAAAGATTCTTGAGGTAGCAGTTACAAAAATCCCTAAGTTGTTTGTCCTTCACCAATAAATATGGCTTCACAAACTAAACACTTGGAACATGTAGGATTGCTGCTCCAAAGTCTTCCACTGGTCCTTGAAGGGTAGGATTGCCTCTTCACCAGCTCCACCACAAACAACAGTCCTTGACACCTAAAGATGCTTCACTGCCTTTGGCGAGTTTCTTATAAAAGAAAGTTTGAATCAAGTAAGTGATTCAATTTTTCAGCCTTGATCAAGATGATATGATCGAAGAACTTGGATTCTTCGGTGTGTAAACTTGATGTAGCTTGATGACAGATTACACTTGAAGAAGTTTATTGGATCAGTAGCTTTAAGTTCGGTAGGGTCGTAGGTGACTTCTTGATAAGAATCTGAAGCTCAAGATTATTTGTTATTTTTCTCTCAAAAATCATCATAGGTTTCTGTATTAGGGGTTATCTATTTATAGGTGAGACTCCTTGTGATTTATGTTTGAAATTCAAACATAGCCGTTTCAGATTTGTCCCATCTTGACTTGCTTTACGTCCCTCAGACATAGTAATCGACAATGTCGGTTTACTTTTGTCGATTTCGATCGTTTACCCTTTGACTTGTATCCATTGGATAAATCTCTGTTTCTTTCCAACGTCCCTTTAATCTTGACCATTGATTTTTTGACAAAACCAAGAGTTGTTATCTGTCCTTTTCCTTGTAAACTTCCAATGTATCCTTTGATTAAATCGAAATATATGTTCAGCAGGTTCCTGTGTATGTAAATCTGCTGAAATACATATCAGTCAGTTGATCCAAGGTTGCTGTGTTTATAATACACTGCAGCCGACTTCTCTTATATCTAAATTTCCATTATTAAGTTAGATTACACAATTTTAATAATAACCAAGTTCCAATCACCATTTAACTTGTGGAACTTAGACCTTGTACACAAGGTATATGCAACCAGTTTAGGTCATCACAGACTTCCCTAAATTCTGATTCCATATCCTTGACTTTAACTACTAAGTTTGATCCCTTAGCCTTCAATAACCGAGTTTGAGCCTCACTTTTTTAGTCTTCAGTGGGTTCTAAACTAGTCTAATGACACAGTACCCCTCTTGATCTAGACAGTCTGTGATGAAAGTCCTTGACCATTTACTGATCTTGTTTGATCAAACCTATACAAAGATCAAACTCTAATAAGCCTCGTACATTTGATCTAGACATCTTTTTGCCTTTGCTCTATAACAGCTAGTCTGGCACTCATCACTAAAACTTAAAAATAAGTCCAACAATTTCCTCCTTTTTGGTGATGATTCCAATACCCTCCTTACAGCAAAGCAAAAGGAGTAAAACAAAAACAGAACAAATTTAGTCATTTCTCATTATAATCAGTTGTTCAAAAGATATTACAATCTAGATTCAGCAAAAATAAAAGCAAGTGTAAGTGTGCTGATCTAGTTCCTTCTTTCTCTTTCATGTATTTCCTTCTCTTGCTGCTCATGATATTCCCTTATTTCTCTAACCATATCTCTCATCCATTGATTTTCAATAAGGAAAAATCAATATGGGGATTCACTTCCTTCCACCATTTCCTTGCCTCAGGTAGAGTAAGGTTGATTTGGTGTACTCTAAAACCTAAACGCATGTATAACTGTTTAAACTCTTCAAGTGAATCTCTTGCTGATGTAGTAGGTAGACTCCTTCCACCTCTACCACCTCTTCCACCTCTTCCACCTCTGTGTGAAGATCTTAAGGCTTCTTGTATTCCTTGAAAAGATCATCAGTCAGTGGAAGTCTGCTAGGTGCTGGTTCTCTGAAGGCATTGGTGTCAGCCTCCCATTTCTTCTGTGTAAATATTCTAGCAGCCTCTTTTGCTACTGCTGTTTGGCTCTCTTCCCCCCTTATTGACATCATCAACAAAACGGGACATCAAGCCATGAACACTCTCCTGTGTAATCACCAAGTTGTTCAGTTGACCTTCCATGATTTCAGTTCTAGTGTCAACGGCAGTGTGTCTTTCTTGCATTGTCTTCTCCAGTAGATTGATCCTCTCAGTAATCTTAGGATCCAATCCAGCAGGGTGAAGTGTTCCAGCAGGTTCAGCCACAGCAGGCTTGGGTGCCTCAGCAAGCTTGTCAAGTTTTTGGTGAATGGATGTAAACTGTTCTTTCAAGAACATCTCCTTTAGTGTATTTCCCTGTTTTATTCCTTTTACATCTAGAGCAAGGTCAACAAGAGCATATTGAGTGGAAGTAATATTGGAAGCAACAGTTTCAGTAGTTCTTCCTCTATTTTCCACTAGATTCATCAAGTTTTCAAACCTTTGCTCTTGCCTATCAAGTTGAGTTCTTAACCTTGTAATATCACTTCTGACAGCCCTCAACTCATCCAACACTTGCACTGGTACTCCACCAGCCATTCCTCCAGCCATATGTCCAGCAGATTCATCAGTATGACAACCATGGCCCAGCTCATATCCCTTCCAGCAGGGTTAGGACCTTGGAAATCCTCCAGATTGGATTTAGGCGTTCCTCAAGGATTGGTACAAATGCCTCATTAGGTTCAACAAAGAATAGGTTCTTCCTCGGGCATTTGAAACTCTTCATCACTGAAGTCATAGTCCAAAGTAATTGCTCATCCTCATCAATAACAAAGCAGATCTCGACTATCCTTCCTTCAAATGACCTTTCCTACCTTTCCTCCAGTAGGCTTTACTACAGCAGCTTGTTCTTCAACCATAGCAGGGGTTTCCTCCAAACCCATTATCAGTTCCAACCTTTGTCCAGGTGCTGTTTGGTCCTCAGCAACCTGTACCACCAGTTCCGACCTTTGTTCAGGTGCTGTTTGAAACTCAACAGCCTGAACCTCCAAAAAATGTAATGGTAATTCTTCAAAACCCATCACCATATCCAATCTTTGTCCAATCACTGTCTGTTCCTCAGTGAGTAGGACTCTTTCTTCTACACAAATGAGAGGAAAAGTAGCCATGTTTTCCTCTAAAATTCCTCCAGCATCAGCAATCTTTTGTAGATTCTCAGTAGATTTAGATATAGTGCCCTGAGTATCAATCCACTCTTGATATTGGACTGAATCTTCAGAACTGATATCAGGCTCACTATGTTCAATGACATTTTCTTCATTCAAATCTTCAGTCTGCTGATCCTCAAGATTCATATCAGCCTCCACAACCTTGAATGCATCAGATGTGCCAACCATCATGTTACCTCCAAGATTTATACCATCATTGATTAAAGCCTCCAAATCATCTATGGTGAGATCTTCCAGATCCTTATCTATTTGACTAGTCTGCTGGCCCTCAGCAGACTTGCTAGCATCAGTGGACTGTTCTACACTTGGTTCATTTATCATAGCAGTTCCACTAGCTTCTCCTTGATGTGGGGGATGATCATCATCAGAGTCAGATGATGATGAATCATCATTATTTGGTCCATCCCTAGGAGTGTTGAACATAATACCTCATTTCTTTTGTTCCTTAATGAGTTCCATCAATCTCATTTCCAGTAAAGAGGTAACAACCAAGTCTAGCAAATTATCCACTCCTAACTTTTCAAAGGCCCACTCCAAAAAGTCTGTCATAGGCTCAGCAGCTGATTTTTGTCTCTTGTAAAATCTAAACTTCCATTGAAAGTAATCAGCCACCAGCAGGAGTTTAGGATCAACATACCCTTCCTTTCTTTTCTTTTCTTTCCTTTCAAATGGCATAGATGGCTTTCTGGCTTCAGCTTGTTTAACTTATTGTCCTCCAAAGGTCTCAACAAGTAGATTCAGAGTCTTTTCAACAGATGCTTCCAGGTCAGTAGGTTCTTCTGGTTGTACATTTGTACCTACCACCTCCATCTGCTCCACACTTGGTTCCCCCTGACTTACATGCTCATCAGCAGGGTTAGCAACAGATTGCTATTCCCCCGAATCATTCTGCGAAAATGGCGGGGTCTTGTCTTGTTATATCAATATCCACAGTGAGTGCACTCGATGAGTCTGCTTGTGGTTCTTTAGTAGGTTCAGCAGGTTGCTCAACAACAACCTCTCCAGTTCCAGTAGGCTTAACAATTTTTAAAGGCTCGGCTTCAATAGCCTCTTCTTATTCTTCCCTTTGAGCCAGGCTCGGCTTCAATAGCCTCTTCTTATTCTTCCCTTTGAGCCTCTAGAATCCTCAATTGTTTCCCTTTTCCATGCTTCCTTTTATGTGTAATTTCCTTCATTCTCTTGGAAATTTGCTCAGATTCAACTTCATCAGCTTTCCTCTTCCTTGTAACTTCAAAGAGGTCGATAACTTCAACTTCAATCGACCTCGGTGAGACTCAATGAGCTCTCTACTGCCTGTTCCTTGTTTTCCTAGGCTGTAACATCTCTGTGATTTTTCTGGTGTCAGCAGCCTTCCTCTTCTCAGCAACTTTCTTGGGTGCAGCATATTTAACCACTTGCTTAACCTGCTCACCTCCAGCATGATCATCTCCATCATTATTACTCTCAGTGGATTCAGCATCCACATATTCATCATCATGCAAACCAGGGATGAGATAGCCAATCTCTTTCTTATATCTGGACTTGTTTATTTTCTCAAAGCAACATCAAGAATCCCCAAATGATTCAAAGAGGCCTGAACCATCAAACCCAAAGGTAAAGCCTTGGATTTTCTTGTCCCTTCTTTTTCCTCAGTTATCACTTTCTTCATATATTGGACAAAGAATCCAAACCAATCAAACTTCATTCTTTTGCAGATGATGATTAACAATTCAATTTTGGGTCCTGATAAACTATCAAGGCTTCCACTGAGTCCCAAGATATTCTTTGCTATTATCTTACTCAGCAGGTTGTACTCCATTCCTATATGCTACACATTGATGCTCATTGATGATTTAATAGCATCACTGGTCATTATTCTGTCAACAAAATCCAATTTTGACAGTCCCATTTCTTCAGGATTAGTTGGAGCATCTTTTACAGGTGCAAAACTGTTCGCGGTTTTATGCAAAGCAAAAGATAACAAGTAATAAAATAAAACCGATGTCAGCCCCAAGTGCGAAGGCTCGCAGCTAGTGGTGAAACCGGATCGTATCCGCAGGGACTTGTACGAAAAAGAGTTTTTGCCTTCGATTTCTTTTATAAAGTTGATGATTATGATCTCGGATTTTCAATTAACAAACTAAGGTAGCAAACGTGAAAAGAAAGACGATACGTGAAAATTTGTTTAAAGAAAGATTAAAACAACTAGAACACACCGTTGATCCACCACCCCACCGAAAATAACAAGAAAGACACATATTCATTCGTAAGTTCTTGGATTATTATCTGCTAAAGAGGCATTTTCCCTTTCGGTTCATCGCCTTTTAATTAGTTCACCACTCTCGGTACAACTAAAGCATTTACGGATCAAAGATATGGATATAAATCCTAATCTAATAACATTCACCCTCAACTTACGTATGTTGGAAGAATATTATCATTCTCCTTCACGGTAATCTACGAATTTATCAACTATCGTATCTAAATTCGATTAGCATGCAACATAAGTATAGATCATACGAATTGCACATAAACAATTCAAACATGAAGGAAGAACAAGAAACTCACTAGAACAAATGAAAACGAAATCCTTGTTTATTCCGGTGATGGTGGCTTCACAACGGTGGTTCTAGCCTCGAGACCTTAGCCGCTCATCTTTAGATTACAATTGTAGCGTTAGAGTCGTATTCCCCGGAAATAACAACTCCTCTACAACAACGAGCCTCCCGTAATCTTTCCAAGCATCATAACGGTGCTTATATTACAACATTACATCGCATTATTCCGGCAGAGTGCCGCTTCATGACATTTATTTAAATAAAAACAACAAAAGAGACGATAGAGATCTATATAAGAGAGATATAAAGATAGGTGCAACTCCCCAAGCTTGCAATGAGCTTCTATTTATAGGCCATACCACAAGGCGGCGCGCGTGCGAGCACCACCGCACGTGCCGCGCTAAATAGTATATATTCACTTGTTGTCAGACCCACGTGCCAGTGTCAGAAATATTCCTGCAAGGTTCGGCCTTCTCCGGCGCGTGCCGGCCATACAACATATCAGATGTTCGTAAAAACCTATCTCGAGCTGTAGACCTCTGATTGATATGATTTAATACTCGTTGGAAAGCTCTCTTGAAGATATACAACTTTCATCAAGGACTTTTTCTCTGAAAATGCCTCTAAGTTAGGTCAAATGTCCGTTGAAGATGAGTTACGGTAGAAATACTAAGGACAGTTGATCCGTTCGATCTCGTTTGCTTATGGCATAATATTTTATCCCTTAAAAGATATGATTTAGGCTCCAAAACATGTCCTCTCTTGAGATCTCGATAAACGTATAATCCTTCAATAAGAGCAACAAAACACCAAACGTAAATCTGACACTAAAACCCTTATTTATATCGTTTTTATAACTTATGCATTTAATTATAACTAACTATGATTTTTATAAGTTTTCAATGCATTTATATGAAATTATACTAAAATATCATAAAAATAATAATAAAAAGTCTTATAATATAATCATATTTTTTGTCATACATCAAAAACCAAAAGCTTCCCTCAGCAAGTTTGAGGAAACTTCAATCTCCTGGCCATTCACTGTTGTAGTAAATGCCTCTCTACCTTCTCTTATCACAATGTTTCTCCAGAAATTAACAACATTCATGTAATATATTCTTTCCAGTCTTAAATTGAGGACATCTTCCAATCCTTCGTATCTTCTGATTCTTCTACCAATATTGATAGCCAATTCAGTTTTGTTAGCATCAACAACAAATCCTCTGACACTTTGGCTTGTTCCAATGTGAATATCATCCTTGTCCGCCATTATTGATGAATAAGATGAAGAAGACAACTTTCAAATCTGTGTTCACACGGTATGTTTGTAGAGAAATTCAATCTGAAAGTTGTAAGTATCCTCTGTGTATATGTCTGTATATATAGGGATAGGTAGTTGAGAGTGTCAGATAATGCACTGTACACGTACTGTAGCATTAACCACGATTAAATTTGAATAAATGAGATCTTGACACGTGTCCCATAACTGACCCATAAAGAGTTGTAACCGTTCGATCGTGTAAATGCGGTTATAAAGATAAAATAAATATCCCGGTCTTTTGCTTTTTGAATTTTTAAAGTTTGACTGTGTAACGTTTGTCTCAGCAGCCTTTGCCATTAGTAGACTTGGCTCAGCAGTCTGCTGACAAAGATGCATCAAGAAATTTCACGACAATGTTACTCTGCTGATCTTCAATTCTTCTTGTTTTGTCCAACTGATATTACAAGATGAAGTTTAATACCAATGACTGATCTGTCAAGTGAGCTCACCCAACATGACAAAGACCAATCCTTTTGGCAACTTCATTTGCTCAATTGTCCAAACATAAATAAGTACATGGAATTGTTGATACCAATGACTAATCTGCTAAGTGAGCTCACCCAACATAGCAAAGACTAATCCCCTTGGTGAATTCCAGTACATTGCTGATCATAGGTGTATCAGTCAACTTTTATAATTCCAAGTTTAGTCCTTAACTTAGCAAATATTTCACTATCCAATGGTTTTGTGAAAATATCAGCAAGTTGATCTTCAGTAGGGATGTAAAGAACCACCACATCTTTCTTTTCAACATAATCTCTTATAAAATGATGTCTCACATCAATATGCTTGGTTCTTGAGTGCAAAACAGGATTTTCTGTGATTGCAATTGCACTTGTGTTGTCACACATTATAGGAATTTCTCTTTCTTCAATTCCATAATCCTTTAATTGTTGTCTTAACCAAAGTATTTGTGCACAAAGAACTTCCAAAGAACAATATATTCAAATTTTCAAAGATAGAAGTTGATATAGAATTGCTTTCTTGAACCAGAAACCAAATCTATTTCCCATCAACCGACAAGTTCCTGTGGTGCTTTTTCTATCAATCTTGCATCCAGCATAATCAGAATCTGAGTAGGATATAACTTTGAAGCTTCCATCTTTTGAATACCAAATTCCTACATCCAAAGTCTCTTTTAGATACTTGAGAATTCTTTTAACTGCAGCTAAATGACTTTCCTTAGGTTTTGATTGAAATCTTGCACAAACACCTACAGCAAAGGATATATCAGGCCTGCTGGCAGTAAGGTACAGCAGACTACCTATTATCCTTCTGTATAAAGTTTGATCAACATATTTGCCTTCTTTATCTTCATCCAATCTTATGTTTGTACACATAGGAGTTGATACTTTGGTGCTGTTTTTCATACCAAACTTCTTCAGCAGCTCCTTGGTATACTTGGTTTGATGAATGAAGATCCCATCTTTCATCTGTTTGACTTGCAATCCCAAAAAAGTAGTTCATTTCTCACATCATACTCATTTGGAATTTACTTTTCTTAAGATTAGCAAATTTCTCACATAGTAATTCATTTTCAAAACCAAAAATTATGTCATCAACATAAATCTGTACCAGCAGGGTGATGTCTACTTTATTGATTCTGAAAAGAGTCTTGTCAATGGTACCTTTGGTACAACCATTGTCCACCAATAATTGAGATAATGTCTCATACCATGTTCTTGGTGCTTGTTTCAAACCATAAAGTGCTTTGTTAAGTCTATACACTTTGTCTTCTTGATCTTTAACTTCAAAACCAGGAGGTTGTTGAACATAGACCTCCTCTTCCAGAATGCCATTCAAGAATGCACTCTTGACATCCATCTGATATACTTTGAAGTTTTTGTAAGCAGCATATGCCAAGAATAATCTTATAGCTTCCAATCTTGCAACAGGGGCATATGTCTCATCAAAATCTATTCCTTCTGCTTGAGAATAGCCTTTTGCTACTAGTCTGGCCTTATTTCTTACAATGGTACCAGATTCATCCAATTTGTTTCTGTATACCCATTTGGTACCGATTATATTTGCATGATTAGGCCTTTCCACTAGTGTCCAAACTTGATTTCTCTCAAATTCATTCAGTTCTTCTTGCATTGCAATTATCCAATCTGGATCTGATATTGCTTATCCAACAACTTTAGGTTCCATTTGAGATAGAAAACAAGTGAACATTGCTTCTAATTGTCTTCTAGTCCTTACACCTTGCTGTATATTGCCAATAACTTGTTCAGTAGGGTGATCCCTAAACCATTGTGGATTTTGGTTAGATTGATTCTCAGGAACATCATCTTCAGTAGGGTCTGCTGTTGCTTCATCAAGAGGTTCAGCAGATCCTTGAACTGCCTCAGTTGTTGCATCAGTAGTTTTACCAGCAGGGTGCTCAGCAGGGGCAGAGTCAGAAAACTTTAACTCATTTATCCTTTCCAAAACATCAACACACTCTGGATCAGTGACTTGTTGATTCTCAACAGGTTCTGAAGCTTCATCTTCTATTCCAGTGAATTTAGGTTCATCAAATACAACATGTATTGTTTCTTCATGTTTTAGTGTCCTTTTGTTCAGTACCTTGAATGCCTTGCTGACAGAAGAATATCCCAAGAAGATTCCTTCATCTGATTTTGGTTGGAAGGTCTTCAATTGCTCCTTATGATTTAAAATAAAACATTTGCTTCCAAATGGATGGAAATAAGATATATTAGGTTTCCTTCCATTCCAAATCTCATAAGGTGTCTTCAGCAGCTTTTTGTTCACCGAGGTCCTATCACTACAAGAAAAAGGACTTTTACTAATGAAAATCTAATGAGGGGTGGAAATCCGGTCATTAAAAAGAGTCTTTAATGATGGTAAAATGTAAATATGCATTATTAGGTAGGAAATTTTGATTCCGGTCATTATATCTACATTATACTATCATTATTGATATACTAAAACTAATCCCGTCATTGAAAATAACCAAAATATGTTTGTGCTATAGTGTGGTAAAAATTTGAATCAAAAAATATATATGTTTTAATACTTTGATAGGCACAAACCTTGTGCTAAAAAATTGAATAAAAAAATTTACTAGAAAAATAATATTACTAACACCAATATTTTGATTTGTCAAAATAATTATCACTCCCATAAAAAAAACATTAAAAAAAAAAACAGCACCACAAAGTTTAGGTGCTAATTTTCCATTCGAAACCGTTTCTAAATGAAAAAACTATCCCTCCAAAAGTAGTATGCATGTTCTATAATAATGGTACATTTACACATACAATGTCGTATGTGTCACAACGAGTGACACAATAGTCATATATGCTGCTGATATTAATGAGTCAAAATTCTAAAAGAGTAATGATACGGACACTATCGTTGTGACACAACGAGTGTCAAAACGTGTATTTACATTGTTAATTCATAACGTAACCTAAATTATCATTATTATATTCATCACGATCAACGGTGTAGATACACGTTGTGTCACAACGATTGTGTCTGTGTCATTAATTTTAAAATTATAATGATAAACGTTTGTTGTGACTTTTGTATCACTTGAGGAACAACGATTGTGTCCATGTCATTATAATTCTTTTTAAACTACATACTTCTTTTTATTTTGAGAAATAAACTCCATATAGTTCTAAAACCTAACATATCCAAAAGGCTAATCGTCCACATATGCGTCCTGCTTCACTGCGTCCCCCTTCCAAATCGTCTTCGCCACTTCCAAATCAAAGATATTCGTCTTCGCCTCTTCCAATTTCACATCTTTGGATCTAATCCTTAGGGTTTCATAGCAAATAGATCGACTCACTAGTTCGACACAGAATTTCAGGAACGAATTAAGGTGGGTTTTTTAAGATTTGATTTTTTGACATTAAAGCAACAATCTTCCTACAAATTCAATGAACCCATCCAGTTTGGTATGTGTACTTTTTTATGTAGGATAGAGATATTTGGTGTAGGTCTACAATTTTCAGTTTCTCGATTGTGTAAAATGGTGGTTGTGTTGTCTTATTGTGATACAATGTGGGGTTTTATGTTAAATTTGTTGCAAGAATATCTAAGAATTGAATCGTTTTACTTCCTACTGGTATATATTCTTTATAGTGATTTCTTATTGTATATACTGGAAAGGGGTTCATTAAAAATGTGATTTATTGCTTCTGAATCGGTTTATGTATACCCTAAAAAAATTCAGTTTATGTATGGACTTGAGGTCAGTGTCATGTTGAAGTCTATGCCTTTTTTTTCATTGTGAACTTGGTGAATGGCAAGGTACAATGGGCCATTTCTTACTCCCCTCTTGTGTATTTGGATAAGTGTTTTCCTCATTTTTTATTGACATTCTATTATTAGCTTGCGTAGAAGAATAATAAGTAAAAAATGATACTATGTTGCTATAAAATTCATTGCAAATGGAATAACAAAGTCAGATTTTCATATATGCAGAATATCACTTGAAAACATTCGGTGACAATAGAGAATTGGATTTAGTGGCAAGTAACAGAGTTTGAAACATAGATACACAAATACATGCTAGTGTATCTGTGGTTTAAATAGGTGTTCTTTATATTGTATATGTGTATTTTGCATGAACATTATACCCTGGTTACTACATGCTTGTTATAGTGTGTTTGTGTTTCCGCATATGTAACCATGTTATGTCAAATATTGAAGCATGTAGTACCACATACACTCATATACATGTAAGCATCGATTTTGAAGTTTACACGGGCATCCTTTTGGCAAGGGGATATCTTTTCTGATTCTATACCGATTTATCATTTATTACCCTGATTCGAATTAGTTTGCTGCCTTGATTTTGTGCCTTATGTGTTTAGTGAAGGTTGGACTATGAAAGGCTTGACCTTTCATTGATTTTCTGCTAATACGAGTAATTAAAGTTCGGATTTCTAAACGATTTGCAGCCACTCATCATAAGTTGTTTACTCTATCTTGCACACTTGCACAAATCTGCTGCACCATAGTTTTCTTGCACACTTGTTGAAATCTTGCACCTTGACACTTACTAAAACTCGTGTGTGCACTCGCTCCTGTGTTTCGTGATCTCGCTTGCATTTATTGAACATACACCTGCTGTGCATTTTGCTTATGGACTCATTACTTGGCTGCACTCGCCACCTGTTATGTTGCATTGCCCTTGCTTGAACTCCGTGTTGCGAGCTTTATGTAATAGTCTTAGAGCTTTGGTAAATCTGTATATGTTGTCATTGTATTATGTCCTAAGATTTAGCTTTCTCTCTGCAGACGATCTGGCTGATTAACTTGTACTCGATTTGATAGTTTGAACTATTGGTTTTAACTATCACCTCTGTGAATCAGTGAGTGATCGACTTTAGAGTGATCACCTTGTGTTTGTACTTTATCTGGATGTTGTGTATCCGCTTTGTGTATCCTAAGTCCGCTGCTTTACTTGTAATATCTTGACTGATTTCTATCATCCTTTGTAATCCTCAAGTTTGTATTAACTGATCTGTGGTATGAATTTATTAATACACCTGTGAATCTTTTGTTTCAAAAAAAACACTCATATACATTTTTTTATAACCCACAAGAATGTGGTAGCACCTCAAAAGCTATGCCTCTGTTGTGTTTGTTAAAAGCAGCACCTCTGCTTTATTTTTTTACAAGCTTTGTTACTTGTGTTTGATAAGAAACTTGCTAGAAGACTAGGGCAAAGTTGTGGTGTATTTTGTATGGTGTTCTTACATTGTTGAACATGAATACCTTTTGCTTTTCCTATTTTATTACTGCATCTATTGGCCTTGGACTCTTTTCAATGAAGATGTTTTTGATCCGCTCTGTTCTTTGATTTCTTATTCATGTTGTTGATAATACAATATACCCAGAAATTCAGGGAACTTTTCTATTGTTTTTGCTAGTCTTTATCTGTTTCAAGAATTAAGCAAATGTTAGGTTTTGGTGTGAGACGAGAGAAGAACAATGCCAGGTGGAGGAATGGCACCGACAGCTCCTTTGTTGATGGTATACACCATTCTTCCTATTTTAATTTCAGAACTTTGAGGTGTCACTTTCGGTCCAAATGAGTACAATACTTACATAAA
Source organism: Gentiana macrophylla (assembly GCA_026214975.1). Classification (NCBI taxonomy): domain Eukaryota; kingdom Viridiplantae; phylum Streptophyta; class Magnoliopsida; order Gentianales; family Gentianaceae; genus Gentiana; species Gentiana macrophylla. The sequence goes on along the minus strand of JAOBSW010001023.1, from coordinate 49,928 downwards.
GTGATCCAAATGGAATTTTTATGAGGTGCCATCTAGACAAATAATCACTTGTGAATAATGGCAGTGTATGAACATTTTCGAGGAGGTTACTCAAAATTGGGCAGCCAACATGAGGAATAAGGGGGGATTGGGGGTGGGGGGATTGAGGGTGGGGAGGGGGATCCGGGGATGTGAGTGCTAGATTTTTGTTTTTTCTGGAATCATTATGCTGGTGTTTTTTAATGAGTAATTGGCCTTACATCGGTAAGAATACTGGAATTTTCAGTTGCAGATGCTTTATTGAAAGATTCATTAGTTGATCATAAAAGTGTTTTTATATTATTATTGTATATTTATTATCCAAAGCTAGATGCTTTCTAATCCTTGTTGTTTACAGCTACAACACTTTCCATTCTTATGGAGTTTCAAAGCTTGCAAATATTTTGCATGCCAAGGAGCTTGCAAGGCGCTTGAAGGTAATCATGTTCAACATTTCTCTTTGGAGTTCTTACAACATTTTTTTTTTGATGATTATGGCATTCTACATCTTTTGCAGGATAAAGCTTTCTTGACATTGTTAGCGTGGATTTACGTATAAAAGGTACCTTGGTGTTCTTTATATGTGAAAACTTTTGATGTATTATAAAATCTCATTTTTTGGGTAGGATTAAAGCTCCATTTATAAGCTAAATCTCTAATACCACAATATTTGATGTTACATTTGGTTTTCCTAAATGTTCATTAGATGATCACATTAACAAAGCTTCTCAAGTTCCAAGTTCTAAGAGCAACACACCATCACAGAGGTACAAGTCTTTATTTTTGAACACCTTAATGATGAAAATACTGAACATTATCCTTCTAATATGATAACACGCTTAAGAAAGGACATTCCAGGCCGTGTTCTGTTGAAGTTTCTTCTAGAGTTTTCAAACTGTTTTTCTTTTTGCACTTTTTATTTTCAATCTTTTACTTTCTTGTTTGATGAAATGCTTGATTATGCGGTTTTTTCCCTTGAGAACCTTGTTTCAAGCCTTGACATGATCTCTTAATGTTTGGTTAGGTTGTGCTTGGTCTATGTGCAGTCTCTTTTGAGACTTGGTTTGAACCTTGACATGATCTCTATGCAGTCTCTTTTGAGCCTTGGTTTGAACCTTGAACTTTTTTGTTATGTGGTTAAGTTGAGCTTTTATTAAGTTGTTCCAAGTTAATAGAATGTTGCATGTGTTACGTGCTCTGTTAAGTGTAAAATTTAGTATGGTTCTGCGTAATATGGTTCTGTCACTAGTCTCTGCATTTGTATGCCTGCAAGTCTAAGCTCAGGTTTTGTCTAAATGACCCGCTTTGTTTTCTTTGTCCAGACCAGAGTCACATATGCTTTGATAGAGCTATGTAGAGTCTGTCTTTCTTGTTTGATGAGGTCCAGGCCAGTCTGTTTTGCTTAAATGCATCTGATTTTTCATTTTATTTTATTTTTTCTTTGTGTTAAAGACCAATGTGCTGGTTCTTGGTCTGACTCAATTTTTTGTTTAGCTCTTGTCGTGTTTTGTTAAGCGAGGCTAGAATATGTGACTGTAAAGTGCCAAAATGCAAATCTGTTTCGCTTCTCTGCTTGTATGCATGTCTTGTGCTTTGTTGTAGTCTTGAGCGAGTTCTTGTAGCCTCTTAAGTAGCAATCTGCATATGTTTTGTGCTCATTAAGTATCACCCTTGATTACTTTGTAATCATTAGGTGTTTGTGTAGTCCATAAATTTGTTTACCTTCTTTTTATGTTAAAAATTTGGTTGTCATGTAGATGAGCTTATTGCAAATACCTTCCGGTAAAACTATGTTGAAGCTAAAGATTCCCCGGATCAAGGAGACATTAAATTTTATTGACATTAAATTTTAGCAATTACCATAACCACTCTAAGTGAACACTTGGACTGTTAATCTGGTTTGAGTCTGCAGACATTAAATTTTAACAGACCAAAGCTTGCAGACAACTAAATTTTAGCAACTACCATAACCACTCTAAGTGAACACTTTGACTATTTCTTTGGTTTTGTAAGAGTGCTGCATAAGTTGGTTTGATTCAAAATGCATTGAGTGTCTTTAGAAATGTTTTGAATCAATCACATGGTGTATGCATACATCATTTCTAGTATTACTTACTGTATAATTTTGACAAATTTTAGAATGATTTCTTACACCTTTTTAAACTTTGTTCGATGCTATATTCCAGGTTTTGCACTTTTTTGAGGCCATTGAATCAAAACCGAGCAAGGCGATTTTATCATCATCACTGCAATATCTATTTTGCAAGATGATGTCGAATCCTTGCAAGCACTTAAGAGTGCTGGTCAAGAGGTAATGATTCTTAAAGTCTTCTTTTATTTAGTTTAACTTCTATGAAATCTTTGTCCACAAATTGTGCATCCGGCCCTAATTTCAAATAGTCAATCGCATGATGCACTCGTGGTTGTTTTATTTTCATGTTCTTTTGCAATATTAACATAATACGCATTTTCATTGTGGGTTAGAATTCTATTTTGTATTAAGATACTCTTACAAAGGCAATGGAGGTTCAAGCTATGATTATGAGAAGTGAAGTTTCAATGATGAAGGAGGTTATATGTGTGGTGAAAGAACGAGAAAGCAAATAAAAAGAGTTTGGGTACTCAAAAGGTCTGGTTACTATCTCTTAATCGCTTCCCAGAACATACAACTCTTTTTTATAGACAAATTATTTCCTTGTTCTGTTCTTTTGGATTGGTGATAGTGCCATTCATGCACCAAGTAAAGCTGTAGTTAGTATTTGATAATGAATTTTTGAAACTGGAAATGAAGGTTTCATGTAATTTTGGCTTATGATTCTTTTTCGCAGTGTTCCTATTATATTTCTTTGGTTAATTTTAGTCTAAAATAAGTGGATGTGTCCTCATTAAACCATTGTATAATGAGTGGAAATGACCCTATAATGAAGGTATATGTCATCATTAAATCACAAATTAATGATGGGAAAATAACCTATTAATGAGGGTATGTGTCATCATTAAATCACAATTTAATGACGGGAAAATGACCTTTTAATGAGGACATGTGTTGTGATTAAATTGTTGTTTAATGAGGGGAAAGGAGCCTTTAATGAGTGGATGAATCGTTATTAAAAACAATGTTTAATGATAGGAATATACCGTCACTGAATGTATTATACAATTAATGACGGAAAGCGATTCCCGTCATTATTACCTTTAACGGCGGAGGCGGCAATGAAGGGATATTTCCCGTCATTAAAAGCCTTTAATGACGGGAATCGGGCATTTAATGATGGGAATTCCTCTCATTAAAAGTCGATTTTCTTGTAGTGTATATTTTGTGTGTAGCATGCTGTATTGACTGCTTCAGCCCAATATATTTCAGGTAATAATGCTTCACAAATCATAGTTCTTCCTGCTTCTTTTAAGGTTCTGTTTCTTCTCTCAGCAACCCCATTTTTCTGAGGTGTACCAGCAGTAGCTAGTTGATGTAGTACACCATTCTGCTCACAATATTCTTTTATAAATTTATTGAGAAATTCAGTACCCTTGTCTGATCTGATCTTCACTACTGTCAAAATTTTCTCATTTTGCAGTCTTTTCAAAAGTTCAGGCATCTTTTGAAGTGTTTCACTTTTCTTGTTCATGAATACTACCCAAGTGTATCTTGAATAATCATCCACAACTACTAAGGTGTACTTCTTTCCTGTCACACTTGTTGGTGTTACTGGTCCAAATAGATCCATGAGCATCAGCTCCAAAACTCTTTTTGTTGATTGCTTAGTTTTTGATTTGAAGCTTGATTTTGTCTGTTTACCTTGCTGACAAGCATCACATATAGTATCTGATAGAGATATTCCTAATTATGGCTCGGGACTGTCGCTCCGATCACTACGACACCGGCTGAGCACACATAGGATCGGCTGCTCGCCCACGGTAAGAGAAGGGACCGGACATCATCAGGATAATCCGCTAGCATGTAGCACACATCCCAAGTTCGGAGCCGCCCCACCTCGCCGGCGGACAGAGCATTCGTTATGTGTCCGCACACTCAATGTCCTTTATCGTAATTATATGACAATGTATAACAACTTCCCTATAAATAGGGCCATATGTAACCTTTCTGAAAAAGGTTCGGGCCTGAGGAATAAAAGATAAGGCAAAGCCAAATTCTCCCATTCTCTTTTGCACTACACGGCACCACCACCGGAGCATACATCTCCTCCGTCAGTCCTCATAAATAGCATCACTATAACAGCCAGATATCCACCATGACGCTACCGCAGACAACCTGAGATAATTTCCACGTTATCAGTATCCTTCTTGAATGTGATCTCAGGTAAACCAATCACCAGTTTCTTCTTCACCAACTGATTGATATCATCATAATTTAGATGATTCAACTTCTTATACCATAACCAATTCAATTCTGACTTGTTATGCACAATCAGGCATGTCTCTAGAACAGCAGTAGACCAATCCACAACATACATGTTTTGTTGTCTTCTTCCATCCAACACAACTTGATCACCTCTTTCACTAATGACAATACATGTGCCCTTGTCAAAAGTGACCTTGTAACCCATGTCACAAAACTGTCCAGTGTTCAGTAGGTTGTAGTCCAGTCCTTCCACAAATGCAACATTCCTGATTGTTAATCCATTTCTCACAAGTGTGCCATATCCTCTTGTGTATCCTGGTGTGTTTTTGTTGCCAAAATTTACTCTTGGACCATCCTTTGCCACAAAGTTTGACAAACAATGCTTATTCTTTGTCATATGTCCGAACATCCACCACAAAGTACCAGACACCCTACAAAACAAAGTTAATGTATTTTAGGTACCCAAAACTGTTTGGGTCCATGATGGTCAGTGGTAAGCATGACCCTTGGCAAGTTTCCATAAGGTCTTCTTTGAAAGGTATCATACTTTTGTTCATACATGTATTCTACACATCCATAAGGTCTAACATTTGGTTGTGTAGGACTCACATATGCTTTCTGGCCTTTTAGTATGTAATGCTGTTTAGAGTGATTTCTATTGTTAGAAGCACCAGCATAACCATTAGTTTGCTGTCTGTTAGGAACAGCCCTGTAATATGAAGTCTGCTGAGGTCTCTGCTGAGGTCTTATATAAGTCCTCTCCTGATTCCATTGCTGAGGTTTTACCCTAGCAGTATGGTTATATCTGTTGTTTCTAGCAGTAGGAGCAGGAATATTCCAATCATCATCAGTAGGGAATAGTCTACATTTCCCTTTGAGATAAGTATCCCTTGAATGATTGATATTTTTAGATTAGGGATTCTTATCCTGGGAATATTTTTGATTTTTTCCTTTTTGTGGTCCAGTAGACTTGGTAGCAGGTCTAGAAGGTACAACAGTCCTATTTTTGGATTTATTCCTTTTGTAAGGTACTGTTGCCCTTTTTGACTTCTGATTTTGCTTCCTTGAAGTTTTCTCAGTAGGCTTCACTGCCTCAGCAACCTTTTTGGGAGTTGGATCTTGTGTAGGTACAAACTTAGGACCAATTCCGGTACTAGGTACAGTAACCTTACTGGATCCACTCTTATTAGATTGTTGAGTTCCAATCCAAGGCCTGTTCTATCACCATAAGGCTTTCCAGATTTGAATGCAGTGGAGGAACAAGATTGTTCAAATAGATTCAAGCTGACTCATCGAATGTACAAAGAGGCTTATGCTGATTCTTACCAATCTCTTTTTCCTTACCCTTGAGATTTCTTAATTCAGCTTTTAACATTTCAAATTCTGTTTGAAGAGCTTCTTTTTCAGCCTTCACAATCTCATAACCAGATTGTATTATCCTCAATTGATTAAGGTTGGCATCCAAAGTTTCTTCATTGTCCGAATTTTTAGGATTTGAACACAAGTTGATTCACAATCACTTTCAGGAGGAGTATTTATTGATACAAAATTGTATACCTCCTCTGTTTCATCCATATTTGCCATTAAAGCATAATCATCCATATCAGCAACAAGTGCAGTATCATCAGATTCATTTCCTTTTTCTGATTCTACTTCATATCCTGATTCATCTTCAGGAACCATAGCTTTCTTGCCAGATCTTCTTTGTTGACTTTCGATCTTCAGTAGGTCTGGACAATCAGGTCTGAAATGTCCAGGATTCTTGCAATTGAAGCAAAGATAATCAGGTTCCTTCTTCTATTTTAGTTCAGGACAGTCAGGTTTGAAGTGTCCTGGTTTCTTGCATTGATAGCACAAGTAATCATTGTCTTTCTTGGATTTTTCCTTCTTCTTTTCACTAAACTTCTTTGTGAAATTCCTTGGAGAACCCCTTCCAGTTTTCATCATTCTGATTTTCTTGCTCACTAGGGAAATTTGCTCTTGCATCTCATCCAGTAGATCATCTTGAGCTCCTGATGTTTCTTCTTGATCTGTAGCAGCCAATGCAGTGGTCTTTGGTTCTTTTTTTTCAGTCTCAGGTACAAGTTTCTTACTGAATACATAGGCTTTGAGATCTGAAAAAAATTTGAAGGTGTCTTCTTCATGTAGACTTCTCATCTCTTCTATGGCAGTCGTCTTCATCTCCCAAACTTCTTTTGCATGTAAAGCTTCTAGAATTTTTGAATTTATTTCTTCTTTTGAATACTTTACACTCAGTAGGGTGAGTTCAACCATGATTGCATTGAATCTTGACTCTATTTGTTCAATAGTTTCATTTGGTTTCATTTTGAACTCTTGGAACTTCTTCTTTGCCACACTAATTTTGTTCTTCTTGATTGCATCAGTGCCTTCACAGATTAATTGCAACTTATCCTAAAGTTCCTTTACAGTCTTGCAATCTTTCACTTTCATGTACATATTGCTATCCAAAGTTCTGTATATGATATCAATAGCAATATTGTTAAGATTTGCTCTTTTTCTATCTTCAGCATTCCATTCTCTTTTTGGCTTTGGGATGTACTGAGTTTGATTATCCACTGTTATTGCCTTTGTAATTTCCTGTGGTCCATCAGTCAGCACATTCATCTTCTCATCATGTGTTGCAGCTAGAAAAGCCTGCGTACGATGTTTATACTCATCAAAACGATCTAAAGAACACATCAACATTATTCTAGCATACTGGTTGTTATCGATGATGCAAAGCTTTGAAAATCAGAAATTTGAAAAAGTTTTCAAAGTATTTTCACAAGCACAACAAGTAGGATTATTTCAGAACAGAAGCACTGCTCCGATACCAATTGTTGGTCCCTTGAAAAAGCTTTGGTTGCGTTTAGAGGGGGGGGTGAATAAACTTAACACTTAAAAATTTTGGAGTTAACAAACACAAGAATCTTCAAGACTGCTGATTGCTCAAGATAGTCTCTTGACACTCGATGAGTCTCGCCGGGATCGCTGATTTTAGCGGAATATATTCAAATTAAGCCTTATTACTTGTTGTTAAAATATGATACCAAGTATTAGATACTTAGTAGTGTATGTGTGTGATTCAGTTGCTAGTTCAGTTGATTGATGTTCTAAATATACCAAATGCAGAAAGTAAATGCAGAAAGTAAGTAGGCAGATTTTATAGTGGTTCCAGGTGGTGTAATCCTGTCAGTCCACTCTTCTCCTGTGATGTTGGAGGTAATTCACTAGAGATTCTTGAGGTAGCAGTTACAAAAATCCCTAAGTTGTTTGTCCTTCACCAATAAATATGGCTTCACAAACTAAACACTTGGAACATGTAGGATTGCTGCTCCAAAGTCTTCCACTGGTCCTTGAAGGGTAGGATTGCCTCTTCACCAGCTCCACCACAAACAACAGTCCTTGACACCTAAAGATGCTTCACTGTCTTCAGCAGGTTTCTTATAAAAGAAAGTTTGAATCAAGTAAGTGATTCAGCTTTCAACAGCTTGATCAAGATGATATGATCAGCAGCTTGGATTCTTCAGGTGTGTAAACTTGATGTAGCTTGATGACAGATTACACTTGAAGAAGTTTCTTTGGATCGATGGCTTTAAGTTCGAGAGGTCGGCCAGGGTGACTTCTTGATAAGAATCTGAAACTCAAGATTATTGTTATTTTCTCTCATAAATCATCATCTGTTTCTGTATCAGGGGTTATCTATTTATAGGTGAGACTCCTTGTGATTTATGTTTGAAATTCAAACATAGCCGTTTCAGATTTGTCCCATCTTGACTTGCTTTCTGTCCCTGTACATAGTACTGACACTGTTAGTTTTCTTTTTGTCAGATTTCAGACTGTTTACCCTTTGACTTGTATCAATTGAATAAACCTCTGTTTCTTTCCAACGTCCCTTTAATCTTGACCATTGATTTGTTGACAAAACCAAGAGTTGTTATCTGTCCTTTTCCTTGTAAACTTCTAATGTAACCTTTGATTAAATCGAAATATATGTTCAGCAGGTTCCCGTGTATGTAAATCTACTGAAATACATATCAGTCAGCTGATCCAAGGTTGTTGTGTTTATAATACAGTGCAGCTGACTTCTCTTATATCTAACTTTTCATTATTAAGTTAGATTACACCATTTTAATCATAACCAAGTTCCAATCACCATTTAACTTGTGGAACTTAGACCTTGTACACAAGGTATATGCAACCAGTTTAGGTCATCACAGACTTCCCTAAATTCTGATTCCATATCCTTGACTTTAACTACTAAGTTTGATCCCTTAGCCTTCGATAACTGAGTTTGAGCCCTTATCCTTTAGTCTTCAGCAGGTTCTTAAACTAGTCTACTGACACGGGTACCCTACTGATCTAGACAGGTCTACTGATGAAAGTCAGCTGACCATTTACAGTGCTTGTATGATCAAACCTATACAAAGATCAAACTCTAATAAGCCTATACATTTGATCTAGACATATTTTTGCCTTTGCTCTTTAACAGCTAGTCTAACACTCATCACTAAAACTTAAAAATAAGTCCAACACGGACACTAACTAAAATCAACAGGGAATAACACAGAATAACAGGAACTGTCCAGAAATTGATTTTTCAGGCCTTGGTAACTCAGGGGTCACCTTCGGGAAACCGGCCCTGAATTTTCTCTTTCTGGCAGTTTAACAAGTGCAGAGTTGATATAGAACGACTCAAGACTCAAAATAAAATAAAATAAAAGAAAAATGACTTCTTAATTAGAATTAAAATGTTTATATTTAAAAATTGGCCATTGTCCCTGGAAACGGCGCAAGAAATCTTGATCGCGTGTAAGTCACTAACGTGGATAGTACTAGCAAGAATACTAGGTTCATCGCAGTATAGTAAATGTGAGTCAAGGTCGATTCCACAGAGACAATGCAACTTATAAGTATAAACGATTCTAACCTAATTAAAAAGCAACATAAAGGCGGTCATTGAGCAACAATAACATAAAGAAAACAAACATGGTATTCACTCCCTCTCCTAACCGATAAACTAACTTGGATTAGTTAATCGTTACGTTTACTTCCCCACATAATTTCCTTAGATTATTCATGAGCTTTTAATGATTATTATCATATTTATCAGTTACGGGTGCAATTCCTAACCCTATCTACTCCGACAATGGAAGCAGACAATCTATACGCAAGCTAACCTCCTTAATTGGTCCGTAATATCCCATACTCATAAAGAACTAGAATTGCCGATATTGAGCGCTAACTCAAACCGCTAACCCGCCTAGACAGCTGTCGACATTGACCAGCACTTTCCTAGGGTCCATTCAAGACTATGTCCTAATTAACACTTCACTAACAGTCCTTTATGTTAATTTATGAATTACGAATATTAGATTGGCCAGACCTATCACTCATTTTAATTATTCCTGCCGATCAACGTAGCTGCAGTGAATCCCAGTTTAGGTTTTCTAAAACATGCCTCGGTAAACCGGTATAGACTGCCGGTTTACCGGGGGCAGCTTTTCTTAATTTCTGGATCTACATTGCTCAGTACGATTAAAATAAGTAAATTATGGGGTTGTTAAACATTTAGATCAACTAAAACACATAAATACGAACAGATCTACCATATTGAAGATAAAACGGAACGTTCAAAGCTTCATACCTTCAACAATGGAGATCTAGCTCGATCTACTCAAGCTAGTGATGATGGAAGAAGGGAGGAAACCGAAAACAACTCTCCAAATTTCAAGAAAACTTTATTTCATAATAATTGTATAATAAAATTGAATATAATTGTGTTCTTATGAAAACTTATACAATAATCTGTAATTACGGCCTTATATATATTCAATGACCGACTTAAGACTCTCTAAAACCCTAACCAACCTAGATAATGCGGCAGAATCAATTTCATGTTCTACAAGATGCCGTTTTACCGGGCCTAGCCTTCCGGTTACCGGGCCTTCTTTTCTTCCATTTCTTCAGCAGACTTCTTCTTGGAATTCAATCACTTGACCCAATGCACTTCTTTTGGTCCAGATCTGTTCTTCAATGCTCCAGTTTCGGTACATCCTACAAAACACGCAAAATGAGACAAAACAGTACCAAAACATCGGGAAAATAGCATAGATGCAGAATTACGATCCTGGAAACACTCACATAGCATTTGACATATATTTCACATAATAATGAGCCTATCTATCGTCTCTTGAGCAGAATTCGGGGTGAATATAGGTATAATTATTGGTACCATTTAGAGAGTTATCACTTCCCTTCCTTCCTATCTCTATAGACCTCTATCCCTAAAATTTTCTTTGCATTCCCCAAATCCTTCATCTCAAATTCAGCTTTGAGTAGATTCTTTAGATCTTGAATATCAGACTTGTTCACCGCAGCTATCAACATATCATCCACATACGAAACCAGATAGATGATTGAACCATCCTTCAACTTGTTGTGATAAATCACACAGCAATCATATGGATTCCTGCTATAACCCTATTGAATCATATAACTGTCAAACTTCTTATACCACTGTCTTGGGGCCTGCTTAAGTCCATACAAGGACTTCTTCAACTTGCAAACATATCCTTCCTTGCCAGGAACTTGGAAACCCTCTGGCTGAGTCATATAAATTTCCTTATCTACATCTCTATGTAGAAAGGCTGTCTTCACATCTAATTGCTCAAGTTCAATATTCTGATGTGCCACTATTGCTAATAGCACCCTGATGAAAGTATGTTTGACCACTAGAGAAAATATCTCTTCATAGTCTACCCCCTCTTTCGGACTGAACCCTCTGGCAACCAAACATGCCTTATATCTGAAGTTCTCAGCATATGTCATTCCTTTCTTTTTCTTGAAGATCCATTTGCAGCTGACCACCTTTCTATCATGTGGTTGTTTAACTAGATCCCAAGTCTCATTCTTCTGAAATGACTCAATTTCTTCTCCCATGGCAACAAGCCAATGAGATGCCTCAGAACATGTCACAGCTTCCCTATAAGTGTTTGGTTCAAAACCATCCACTTCTTCAGCTACCTGTAGTGCATATCCAACCATATCCTCCCCAAACCCATATCTTCTTGAGGGTCTGATATTGGTCCTTCAAGATCTGCTGAGAGCTTTACCCTGCAGACCAACATAAGTTGTTTGAGTATCTGTTGACCCCTGTTCAGCAGACTGGTTTGGATCCAACTCTGGATCTGCTGAGTGCTGACCGTCCCATACTGAGTCTTTTATTCAGCAGACTCTAGTTGAAGCTCCACCTGTTTGTCAACCTTCTCAGTTTCAGATCCAATTTCAGATTCGGATGTGGCCCTCATAGATGAGTTAAGCATAGAATTTTCATCAAAGACTGCACTCCTGCTAAATATAACACTATTTTCAGCTGATGACCAGATTATATACCCCTTAACTCCATCTCAATATCCAACAAATACTCCCTTCTTGGCTCTAGGTTCCAGCTTACCTTCACTGACAAGATAGTAGATTGTGCTTCCAAAAACCCTTAGACCAGAGTAGTCTGTCGACTTTTCGGACCAAACCTCAAGTGGTGTTTTGAGCTTGATCCCAGCAGAGGCCCCTTATTGATTAAGTAGCATGTTGTACTAACACCTCTCTCCCAAAAATCTTCTTGCCGGACTGCAATTATAGAGCATGTACCTTGTCCTCTCAAGAAGAGTTTGATTCATCCTTTCTGCAACACCATTCTGCTGTGGAGTATCTCTGACAGTATGGTGCCTAGCAATGCCTTCATTCTTGAAGAACTCATCAAACTCAGACCAATAGAATTCCAGTCCATTATTAGTTCTAAGTCTCTTGATCTTCTTCCCTGTCTGGTTCTCAACCAAAGCCTTCCACTGCTTGAAGTGCTTGAATGCTTCACTCTTGTGCTTCATCATAATTACCCAAACCATTCTTGATAAATCATCTATAAAAGACACAAAATACCCGTGACCACCCAGTGACTCCACCCTTGAAGGTCCCCAACAATCATAATGGACATAATCAAGTGTCCCATTTGTGATGTGAATTGCTTTTGGGAACTTGCTCCTATGTAGCTTCCCAAACACACAGTGCTCACAAAATTCTAGCTCCTTGACCTTATATCCCCTAAGTAGATCAGACTTAGACATAATTTACATCCCTCTTTCACCTATATGTCCCAATCTCTTATGCCACAGCTTAGTCAACTGTGACTGGTGAACTTCTGATGATGCCACATGAACAGAACCTGATAGAGTAGACCCTTGTAGTATTTACAATGTCCCCTGTCTGACACCCTTTAGAGTCACACCTGAACCCTTATAGACATTCATCACTCCACCTTCGCCCCTGAACTTGAACCCTTTGCTTTCTGGAAGACTAAGTGATATCTAATTCTTGGTCATTTTTGGAACATGCCTAACCTCCTTCAGTGTGCAGAATTTACCATCACGTGTCCTCAATTGAACTGAACCAATCCCAACTATTTTGCAGACATTGTTGTTAGCCATAGCAATATGGCCCCCATCTACCTACTGATATGTTGAAAACCATTCTCTGTTTGGACACACATGATAAGATGCCCTAGTGTCCAAAATCCACACATCCATGTGCCATGCTAATTCTGAGACTGCTAAGGCCGGATCTTCTTCAGAGTTGGTGTCTTGTTCTGCCAAAGCAACAGTACCCTTCTGAGTACCCTACTGCTTTTTTCTCTTTGGACATTCATTTTTCAATTGTCCATGCTCCTTGCACTAATTATAGACATCCTTAGCCTTAAGACCCTTTGAATTCTTCTTGGATTTCTTCTTTCCAAAATTACATGGCCCTCTGCTAACTCCACTGGCCACCAACCCTGCAGACTGACTGTCTGTACCAGAACCAGATACCTTATGGCGTAGCTCTCGAGCATGGAGTGATGATCTCACACCCTCCAATGACACTGAGTCCTTTCCAACAATAAAGGACTGCACAAAGTTCTAATATGATGCAGGCAATGATACTAATAGGAGCAGTGTTGCATCCTCATCTTCAATTTTTACATCAATATTTCTTTAGTCAAGCAATATTGTGTTCAGCTGATCTAGATGATCCCTCAGCTGAGTGCCCTCATGCATCTTTAAACTGAACAAACATTGTTTCAATAACAACTTGTTGGTTAGAGACTTTGTCATGTACAGACTCTCAAGCTTGGACCATAACTTCTCTGTTGTGTCATCTTCAGCAACCTCTTTGATAATATCATCTAACAAGCACAACACAATTGTTGAATGTGCTTTCTCCTCCAAACTGGCTCTCTCAGCAGCACTTCCTTCTGTTGATTTAGACAAGGGACCCCATAATCTCTGTTGTTTCAACAAAGCACACATCTTAATTTGCCACAGACTAAAACAGTTTATTCCTATAAACTTGTCAATTTTGACGTTTAAAGCAAACATCTTTTCTCACCATAAAAGCTTGCGTTGATCCCAAAACCTAGCATCAATTATGAGCTTGGTGCCAAACAACCAATGCTTCAACAGATAAATAGATTTCTTGATGAACCTGGACGCTCTGGTACTAGTTTTGTATGACGGATCGATCAAGAAGTGATGGTGATTGTGAGTAAAGATAAAGAATTAACAAGTAAACAAACACATAAACAAGAAAAACACAAATTTAACGTGGTTTCCGGCAATGTGCCGACACCTTCACGGACAAACGAGGATATGTTATTATCACGAGAAAGTTACATACAGTTACAATTAATGCGGATGGTATTTATAGCCTTGGGGATCAAACCCTAACCGACTTAACAGCCAAACTAGATAATGACTGAATCACCCCCGAAGTAACTTCACCAAAACCGGAAAACTATGCAGATGTGTTCCCCAAGGATTGCTGAGAACCAATCTCAACAGACTGAACCTCAGTAGACTGAACATCAACATGTTGATCAACCCTACTTACTTGCCAAAGCTGAACACCAAACTTCAGTAGACTGCACAACACTCTATTGACCTAATCACAGTTTACACACCAGATTTCAGCAGCATAGTTAAGTCACCATTACACTGAGGCATACGGCCTATTTTTTATGGATACGTGAGCTTGAGTTAGCAATGTGAGAATGGTTTCAACGATATATAAGTGACGACATTTGGCTAGGCCGTTGTGTTTAGGGATGCGAGGTTGTTTAGGAAGATGTGTAATGCCCACCTTAGCGATAAATGACGAGAGACAAATGAATTTTACCACCATTGACAGAATTAAGTGTTTTGATAAACGTGGAGAAAAGAGATCAGTTATATTTTCAAAACGAAGAAATATGGGATTTGTGTTCTAGAGGATAGTGTTAGGAAATCAACGTGAGAACGCAGCGGAATTCAAAATTTTATTTCTTTTAACCAGGATCGACTTCGTTTAAGCAATAAACAAATAAGTAGTAGACGGTGAATACCTTGTTTGATCTAAAAGATCGACGCTTTGATCGTCTAAGAAGAGTAGCGATGCACGGAGCCGCCCAAGCTTTCGGCCTCTACCGGTGATCCACACGAACAGCCCGCCGGAATCCCACTATCAATTCTTATTTTAAAAAATAAGAACTGCTAATCCAAGTGCTTTCGCAAAGACCTTGAACTACCAAACATTGATTGACTGTGACATGGGGTGATAATTCCCGAGAGAGAAATCCACCTTACTCAAAAATTATAACACACTCCCACTATCCCTCTTGCACATTGGACATATCATTTCCTTTGATTAAATCAAACTCCTTTGATTATCAAACAAAGAAATCATCTAGAGAAACTTGTTCGAGTCCATAAATGGATCTCGTGGGCTCACATATCATGTTATCGTCTATGAACATCGGGCTGTTTGCCCAACATTTTCAACACCATCATATAGCCATGATACGAAGTTATAACAAGCATAGTCTAAATAGAGCTAGGCTCAACAGGCAGCATAAGATGATTGCAAGGTTTACACCCTGTATCCTTCAGCCGTCACTATAGCCTTATGGTAATCTTATTACTATCCATATCAGCCTTTCAGGGACATTCCCTCTAGGCAAGACAGACTAGGTTCACAACCTGGTTGCCACTGATGGAATCTAATTCAGATATTATGGCTCCTGGCCATATCTCTCAATCTTGCCTTTCAAACATTCCTTCATAAGTCATGAGATATTCATTCTTCAAGATGAACATACCAGCAACCTTTTCAGGCTTGAGTTCATCCATAGATTTACATAACTTTTGTGTGCACTGAGCAGTGTTCTACACCTCATCACTATGTGGCGTCTGCTCACGTTCCTATGGTTGAATATCTCCTTGTGGTTCTCAAACAACCTTTGAGATCTAAATTTACTCCCACTGCTTCTTCTGGAAGAAACACTTCCCCTAGAAGACAGCATGTTGGAGACAAACATTTAGCTCCGCGGACAAGTAAATAATATCCAGCATGCTAGCTATGATATTCCACAAAGTTGCATTCATACTAAGCTCGAAGCCTTTCATACATTGCTTGCTTTCTAGAAGCACGACAACCCTAAATCATCGATTAAGATGGATTTGATGTTATCGACTTCCATATCTGATATGGAATTTATTCAACCTTTATTCTTTGGAATTGGGTTAAGTATATGAATTGTATAAGGGCACTATCCCGAAACAAGTAAGGGATACTTTGCATGGTATACGTCACACCTTTATCATATAAAGTGTTGTTTCCATTTTAGGAACACAATCTAACTGCGTATCCCAAAGATGGTATCCTTCAAGAGATAATCTAATTCTATTTCAGACAACTTCTGAAACACCCTCCAGGTATTAATAACTTTAATCCAATTGAAGATTAATTCCTAAGTAGTTCATCAATCTCATATTCATGCTAGATCGAACTTTTTGGGCTTTCCGAATTATGCACTTCACTGAGTACAAGTACTATTTCTAGAAATAGTCGTAGAGATTAATAAACAATTATTTGTGGCATTAATTGTCACAAGCCAACAAACATCGGTATGTTTAGGCTCTAGACAATTTTTCTAGAATTTATAACCTTTTCATAAAAAGGTATTTTAGTCATCTTTAGATAAGATAAATATTTCCCACATGATTCATAATCACGTGGTTTAGACATCATCAGAATGACATTTGATTATACGTTTCTCTTAGAGAGAGTCAACATTTAAAACAACCACAAATATCAAGGATAACAGCCATATAAACATTTAGTTGAGATTTCATGACATATATCAACTATATAGTGACATCAATCTAGTGGAAAATTCTATCATAGGGACTCTCTACAAGGGAACTGTCTACGTGGCAACATCTGGACCACACAATTTCCACACACGGGGCACTATGTATTCCACCTCAGAAAACTGTGTGGTCCAGATCCTGCCACGTAGGCAGTTCCCTACTAGGGAGTCCCTACAGTAGAACGACCCCAATCTAGTATGCTAGATTTAGTGACCTTTCAACTTTAACGGAATAACATTTATTCCTTACAATTGAACATGTCTACTAAATCGTAACAAGTAACTGAAAACGTGTTCTTCATAAGAACCGGAACACAATAACGTTTATTTAGTTCCTTTGTCAGTTTTCCAGATTCAGAATACAATATCGAAAATGTCGCAACGTTTGCTTCACTTTTCGTATCTTTGTGTATTCCGTATTTAACCTTTCTAATTTAATCACACTCGATATCATATATCTAAGAGTTGACTTGAACTTAGACAAATTTATCTCACCACACTTGCCTAGAATAGATACTTCGATATGTTCTCTTACTTAAGCACTTGCCCTATCTTTCCCTTTTAATCCTTTAAGCACTCATAAATATTTCTCAGCTTAGTCTTCATGAGACTTAAGAAAATCACAAGAGCTATGTCTTCTATTTCCTTTCATAAAGAACATCTAAAGTTTGTTAAATAGTTTATTTAACCTTTTATATCGTATTCAAAACATTGACTATTTAATTAACCTTTAAGCAATGGTTAAAGAAATAAGTCGATACTTAAATCTTACAATTTTGAAAACAACCTTTCTAAAATTCGATGTGGTCATTCTTATCCAACTTTTGAATTAATTGTCATCGTATGACTGAATGATCATATTGGATCATATCCAATATATGATTAATTCGTTGAAACTTATTTCAAATGATTTAATCATATCATGAGCTTCCGATTTTCATTAATAATTAAAGTCTGGGAGCACTGCATCAAATATGTTGCGTCCTTGTCTCTAACTACTATAACGGGGTTGCTCGCGTCATTGCTTATTTTAAAAGATTAAAATTACTTAACTATACTTGAGAACGTTTCTAAAAAAGTAACAGTCACAATTTGGTTTTACTAATCGAGAATTAAAAACATAAATATAGAAGTTTGCTAAAAACTACAACATAATAAAAAGATAAAAGAGTGTTGTTGTTTATACACTGGTCTTTTGATTTTTGATTTTGCTCCTACTAGTCAACTACTCCAAATTGACTTTTAAGAAATTTTCCAAAATTCTTTAATCGCTGAGATCCAATCTAGTTACCTCGATTCCCGGCGGTGGTCGATCAACCAAGATAATTTCGAAAGGTAGGTAACCTTTTACCAATCACATCACTATGTAATTCTCAGTGGTTGACTAGTAAACTCTATGACAATTCACATCACTATGTGTTAGTGAACCCCTTGTCTCTAAAGTCAGACGGCCCTGACGGTGGCCAATCACCGAAAGACTCTAGCCAAGTCATAACCCAATATTCGTGAGATCTCTTACGATCATATCTCAATAACGACAATATACCCGAGGTAGGTCAACTCCTGGCGGTGGTCGATCAGTTGGATCCGAACAAGGGCTCTTCACCGTCATTATAATATTGGAAGACAATATTTCGACTTGATTTTTGTTGTGGAAGTATTTATGTAAATTAATTCACTTAATTAATTTCGAATTAATTCTCTTAACTAATTTAATTTTGGTCTCATCATTTATATCTATCTCCATAGACATACATCATACATATTCATATAGATCGTGCCGAGTTATGCATCTATCGTATCATATAAAATAAATACAAGCACAAAATAAATAAATGCGTAAAGTAACCAGTATAATCATGGACTTTTCCTAGGTGCGGTTTTTAATACAAATTGACGAAACCGCGGGTCACAATCTAAAAGTAGCTGCAACCGCCAATAGGATCTTTAATGTTGCATTCTCCAATGTGATCTTTATTTTCATCTTTCTTTGGTCATCATCTTCTGCTCCATTCTTGTTACATAAATTTTATCTAATAAAATAAATACACCCGCCGAACGGGGTGAACTAACGGGAATGTAATAATGTAGAAAAAATAAACTAGGTCACGTTCTTCATAATGGCCTAGGACAAATTTTAAACCAACATAAAAATTTAAATCATTCACATCTATCCTATCGGTCGAGTCCGTGATCAATCGGGGTCCATATAATCATATTTTATCTACACATCTAATTCATACGATAATATCTTATGAAAAAGACAAATTAAAAATGTAACTACTTGCGTCTTAATTAATTGATTAACGTTTAATCAATCAAATAATTTATCCAATCAATTAACTAATTAACATTTAATTAATTAAATGATTTTAATCAAAATAAAATTAACGGTTAATTTTAAACGATTCTAATTTTAATTTTACTTAATTAGAACTATTCTAAAAATAAATCAAAATTAAAATTAAGTCTCTTTTGTTTCTTTCCTTTGATTCATAATCAAAAGGGATGTCTTTGGTTTCGTAAACCAAAAGGCATCTACCTTGACCCTTTTCCAAAATCAAAATTTTGAAAAGGGCCTAGGCCTAGATTATTTAAAGGCAAATCATATTTATCAAATAATGCCATGTGGCATCCCAATGATCCAAACTATTTGAAACATTAGTTTGCCACATGACATCAACTAAACAAAAGATATCAATCACAACTATGAACCATATTGAATTACAAAATACACAAAACAAAAGGAAGGGATTCACCGAGTAGCCGTCAGCCCACAGCCATGAGGCTGCCGCCGACCGCCGGCCGCCGGACTGTGGTGGTGCCGCCGCCAGTCGGTCGAGCATCACCCAAACTACCTTTTTTCTTTCTTTTCGTGTATCATTTTGCGAATCTTTCATCATTTAATTACGTGATTTAAACGATAAAATTAACTACGCGTTTTAACATGCTTATTGCTTAAGCTCGAAGTTCGCTCTGATACCACTGTTAGGAAATCTACGCGGGAACGCAGCGGAATTCAAAAATTTATTTCTTTTTAACCAGGATCGACTTCGTCCTAAGTAGGTCATCAATCTCATATTCGTGCTAGCTCAAACTTTTCGGGCTTTCCGAATTATGCACTTCACTGAGTACACTTGACTATTTCTAGAAATAGTCGTAGAGATTAATAAACAATTATTTGTGGCATTAATTGTCACAAGCCAACAAACATCGGTATGTTTAGGGTCTAGACAATTTTTCAAGAATTTATAACCTTTTCATAAAAGCGTATTTTAGTCGTCTTTATATAAGATAAATATTTCCCACATGATTCATAATCACGTGGTTTAGACATCATCATAATGACATTTGATTATACGGTTTTTTTCCAGAGAGTCGACATCTAGAACAACCACAAATATCAAGGATAACAGCCATATAAACATTTAGTTGAGATTTCATCACATATATCAACTATATAGTGAAATTAATCTAGTATGTTAGATTCAATGCCCTTTCAATTTTATCGGATTAACATTTATTCCTTACAACTGAATATGTCTACTAAATCCTAACAAGTAACTGAAAACGTGTTCTTCATAAGAACCGGAACCCAATAACGTTTATTTAGTTCCTTTGTCAGTTTTTCAGATTCAGAATACAATATCGAAAATGTCGCAACGTTTGCTTCACCTTTCATATCTTGGTGTATTCCGTATTTAATCATTCTAATTTAATCACTTGTAAGATATCATATATCTAAGAGTTGACTTGAACTTAGATAGATTTAACTCAACACAGAATAGATACTTCGATAAGTTCTCTTACTTAAGCACTTGCCCTATCTTTCTCTTTTGATCCTTTAAGCACTCGTAAACATTTCTCAGTTTAGTCTTAATGAGACTTTAGAAAATCACAAGATCTATGTCTTCTATTTCCTTTGATAAAGAAAATCTAAAGTTTATTAAATTGTTTATTTAACCTTTTGAATCGTATTCAAAACATTGACTATTTAATTAACCTTTAAGCAATGATTAAAGAAATAAGTCGATACTTAAATCTTACAATTTTGAAAACAACTTTCCAAAATTCGATGTGGTCATTATTATCCAACGTTTGAATTAATTATCATCGTATTACTGAATGATCATATTGGATCGTATCCAATATATGATTAATTCGTTGAAACTTTTTTCAAGTGATTTAATCATATCATGATCTTCCTCTTTTCATTAATAATTAAAGTCTTGGAGCACTGCATCAAATATGTAGCCTCCTTGTCTCTAACTACTATAATGGGGTTGCTCGCGTCATTGCTTATTTTAAAAGAATTAAAATTACTTAACCATACTTGAGAACGTTTCTCAAAAAGTAAGAGTCACAATTTGGTTTTACTAATCGAGAATTAAAAACATAAATATAGAAGTTTGCTAAAAACTACAACATAAAAAAAAAGATAAAAGAGTGTTGTTGTTTATACACACAAAATAAAAAATGGTCTTTTAATTTATGATTTTGCTCACACTAGTCAACTACTCCAAAATGACTTTCAAGAAATTTTCCAATATTCTTTAGTGGTTGAGATCCAATATAGTTACCTCGATTCCTGTCGGTGGTCGATCAACCAAGATAATTTCGAAAGGTAGGTAACCTTTTACCAATCACACCACTATGTAATTCTCAGTGGTTGACTAGTCAACTCTTTGACAATTCACATCCCTATGTGTTAGTCAACTCCTTGTCTCTAAAGTCAGACTGCTCTGACGGTGGCCAATCACCGACAGACTCTAGTCAAGTCATAACCCAATATTCGTGAGATCTCTTACGATCATATCTCAAAAACGACGATATACTCGAGGTATGTCAACTCCCGGCGGTGGTCGATCAGTTGGATCCGAACAAGGACTCTTCACCGTCGTTATAATATGGGGAGACAATATTTCGACTTGATTTTTGTTGTGGAAGTATTTATGTAAATTAATTCACTTAATTAATTTTGAATTAATTCTCTTATCTAATTTAGTTATGGTCTCATCATGTATATCTATCTCTATAGACATACATCATACACATTCATCTAGATCGTGCCTAGTTATGCATCTATCGTATCAGATAAAATAAATGCAAGCACAATATAAATAAATGCGTAAAGTAACCGGTATGATCATGGACTTTTCCTAGGTGCGGTTTCGAATACAAATTGACGAAACCGCTGGTCACAATCTAAAGGTAGCTACAACCGCCAATAGGATCTTTAATGCTTCATTCTCCAATGAGATCTTTATTTTCGTCTTTCTTTGGTCTTCATCTTCTGCTCCATTCTTGTTACATAAATTTTATCTAATAAAATAAATAACCCGTCGCACACGGGGAGCTAACGGGAATGGGATAATGCAGAAAATAAACTAGGTCACGTTCTTCATAACGGCTTAGGACAATTTTTAAACCAACATAAAAATTTAAATCATTCACATCTATCCTATCGGTCGAGTCCATGATCAATTGGGGTCCATATAATCATATTATATCTATACATCTAATTCATACAATAATATCTTATGAAAAAGACAAATTAAAAATGTAACTACTTGCGTCTTAATTAATTGATTAACGTTTAATCAATCAAATAATTTTATCCAATCAATTAACTAATTAACATTTAATTAATTAAATGATTTTAATCAAAATAAAATTAACGGTTAATTTTAAACGATTCTAATTTTAATTTTAATTAATTAGAACTATTCTAAAAATAAATCAAAATTAAAATTAAGTCTCTTTTGTTTCTTTCCTTTTGATTCATAATGAAAATGGATGCTTTGGTTTCGTAAACCTAAAGGCATCTACCTTGGCATTTCCAAAATCAAAATTTTGAAAAGGGCCTAGGCCTACCTTTGCCACATGACATCAACTAAACAAAAGATATCAATCACAACTATGAACTATATTGAATCACAAAATACACAAAAGAAAAGGAAGGGATTCACTGAGCAGCCGCCAGCCGATAGCCATGAGGCTGCCGCCGGCCGCCGGGCGGTGGTGGTGCCGCCGCCAGTCAGCCGAGCACCACCCGATCTCCCTTTTTTTTCTTTTCGTGTATCGTTTTGCGAATCTAAAATCTTTCATCTTTTATTACGTGATTTAAACGATAAATTAACTACGCATTTTAACATGCTTATTGCTTAAGCTCGAAGTTCGCTATGATACCACTGTTAGGAAATCTACGCGGGAACGCAGCGGAATTCAAAAAAAAAATTCCTTTTAACCAGGATCAACTTCGTTTAAACAATAAACAAATAAGTAGTAGACGGTGAATACCTTGTTTGATCTAAAAGATCGACGCTTTGACCGTCTAAAGAGAGTAGCGATGCACGGAGCCGCCCAAGCGTTCGGCCTCTACCGGTGATCCACACGAACAGCCCACCGGCTGCTACCAGAAAAACTCGGTTGCTAGGACTGCTACCAGAAAAACTCGGTTGCTAAGACTTTTTCACTCTCTCAAAACTCTCTCTAAGAAGCTCTCTATTTTTCACAAGAACTATTAACTCTTGAAATTGTGATGTACAAAAGAGCTAGCCAACCACTCCTTGAATAGAGTGTGGTGCGCCCCTATGACAATCCCAATCTGATTTGGAATAGCTTCTAGTAGATTGTTGAGAAAGAAAATCTTTTCCTAATAAAATAAAGAAAATACATTTGATTGATTTATCTCATTTAATTTAATATCATATATTAAATATTTCCAAGATATTGTCAATATCTTATATTGACTATATTTATCTTGTTACCATAAATCTATTTTTCCAAAATCAATTAATATCTAATATTAATATTATGGTAA
This sequence comes from Gentiana macrophylla, assembly GCA_026214975.1. Taxonomy (NCBI): domain Eukaryota; kingdom Viridiplantae; phylum Streptophyta; class Magnoliopsida; order Gentianales; family Gentianaceae; genus Gentiana; species Gentiana macrophylla. The sequence continues at coordinate 26,510 of JAOBSW010001023.1, read as the reverse complement.
TCTTATTAATTAAATTGCACAATCCAAGTGTATCTTATACACCTATTATTGGCGCCACCTTTAGCCAAAGATTTGGCATCTGGAATATTCTTTAATTAATATAATGCTATGATTAATTAATTTACAAATTACATGTGTATCATATACATCATGTCATGCGCCCATATGTATCAAAATACATATATTTAATTAATCAACATAATTAATATCTTGTATTACATTTATTCATAATAAATAAATACCACCATATTAATTTATCACTATAACCTTTATAGTATGAGATAAATGTTGAGTATTTTGTGCTACTATTTATGTTGATTAATTTTCAAAAGTAACGCTCTCCTTGATTAAAAGCTTTTATGTATAGTATTCCATATAATATTTTATATAAACCCTTTATAAGTGTTCTGAACTGTATTTTGTACAATAATGATACCTGTGTGTGTGATCTTTATTATATCTTCTTATGTCACACCAACATAGCCATGAAGGGATTGACTTCTATTATATGGAAAATGTATGTTTGTATTTGTTTTGCAGGATAAATTTATTTAATTAATATTTCATTAGTTTGATTTAATTTTTTAAATTATCAAAATATTGGCCGCTGGATCAAAAATTCTGATAATAGTCAGAAAACCCGAAGTCACCCCTCATTCTATCATCTCCCGTCTTATTCTAGAAACCCTAATTACCTCAATCCTCTCAGCCGCTCTTCGAATTCCTACTTCATTCAATGCTAAAATCCTCAAACCCAGAAATTTTCCCGGCTGAAATCCAATCTAGTTACCTTGATTCCCGGCGGTGGTTGATCAACCAAGATAATTTCAAAAGGTAGGTAACATTTTACCAATCACATCACTATGTAATTCTAGCTCAGTGGTTGAGTAGTCAACTCTTTGACAATTTACATCACTATGTGTTAGTCAACCACTTGTCTCTAAAATCAGACGGCTCTGACGGTGGCCAATCACCGAAAGACGTCGTCAGGTGCACATTAGGGATCCAATATAGAGTTGTTGTAGAGTATAACTATATTTAGTAAGTAAATAATCTACATATATATGAACACAATTACTTTGTACATTGAATGTAATGAATTGGGCACATGTTTGATATTTCTAATAATATTATTGGTCAGGTAAAGTGTGGAGAACATATTGCTGAAACATCATATCATTCAATATTATAAGTTGTTAGGATTTAAGTAATTCATATATTAATTAACTCTAACAGATCCCGTAAAGCGTGAGTCTCTAACAAAGAGTTATCGTCAATATAGGACACATAGCATACTAACTATATAGGAAAAGACCTAACTAGATTAAGGGTTGGGGTGCTGAGCCCATCCAACCCAATTTATATATTTTCGTAAACAAACAGTCTATATAAAATTGTATCTCGATAAATTTACACACTCTAGTTCCCCATCAGTCTTAACTACTTTAGGTTCTCATGTTTTTTTTGATATTATAGCACTTGCATCAAATATTTTTAACAGATTCTCTATTTAATGGTTTTAAATAAACGTTTTTCTAGCTTGCGGAATCTCTATTCAAGATGAAATGCATCTGATTCTCTACTTTACATAATGAAGTAGATATAAAGGTAGATTTACAGAATCTGTAAGAATACGGTACATGTTATGAAAATTTTACGGAATCTATATTTTACAATAAAAAATACTCACTCTGTCCCAATTTGTTTGGAACTTATTCCATTTGTTGATGTCCCAAAATAAGTCTCATTACTAATATTTAGATTTAAAGTTGTTTCTTAAATGTCTGCCCACATATTATCATTTATTAAAAACTGTAAGGACTATATAAAAGGGATATAATTGTAAATTAATCATGTTTTTAATTAGTAGACAATGTAATAAATGATGTTCTCCTAAAAATTTAGAGTTTCGAAATGTTCCAAACAAATTGGGACGAATGAAGTAGAGTATTTGTTGCAGTGTTATTTTTCCTGTTGAAATTTCTAAAATATTTCATCAAATTTTTTTTTTTTTTCTTTCTAAAATAGACTTTTTAACTTCTTTACTGTATTTACTGCAAGAGCTCTTAGAATGACTTTTTTGTTGTTGTTGTTATTGTTTCTTAATCCTAGACTTATAGAAAAATTTACGCAATAAAATAACATTATAAAATCATTTAACACATCCCACAAAAAAATTCTTTGCTCCATCCTAGTTACAGGGCCAACAATAAGAACACTTTACAAAACACAATTGACATACCAAATACATACTAGCTGATGTTTGCCAATCATGCTGTCACATACGATTTATATATCATATGATATCATGCTGGAGAAAAGACAAGGGGTTTGTTTTACCTATGATTTCATGCACTATGTAATAATGCCAGCGTTGCTATGCAATGTCCATTGTGGAAGTTGCTTCTGCCTACGTTATGATGCTGCAAATGGATATCTCTCTCTTGGAATCGGTTAGACCTTTTGAGTAAAGCAAATGGCCCTTAAAAGCTGATTCAGCTTCACCGACGCCATCCAACTTTTTGTTCAAGGCATACCCAATCGTTAAATCCTAATCACGAGAATCCCCACTCTCCATGTCTCATAGGATGGGTGGAAATGAATCTAAACAAACCTAAAAATTAGTTTCTTCAGAATCCACGTCCTAATTAAACAATGTATATGGATAATGAATAGTGTGTCCCAATCTTGTGGGATGCACTATTCATGTCCTTGAACATATATAAATGTTGCTACTGTTGTATGTGAAAAATGAATATTTAGTGTGTATGGATGTTGTATGTGAAAAATGAATATTTAGTGTGTATGGATGGAGATGTAAAGTATATATATGCATTATTTTCACTCCAACATCCTTTTTATGTCCGTAAGAGATGTTGTAGACAGACTCATATGGCACTATTCTAACAACGGAATCTATTTACTTAAAACGGGGTACCTTCTATCGGCTAACTTGAAATGGGTCGAGGCGGGCTTCTCCGTCAAAGCCTTGTAAAAGAATATGAAATTTCTTGTGGAGTATTAAAGTACAACCTAGAATCAAACATTTTTGTTGGTGATTCTTACCAAAAGGTATGCCAACAGATGAGGGCCTCCGGCATAGAGGCATTGAAAATGGTTCATGTGTGATTTGCCATAATCCTACCGAAACGACACGGCACAACTTTTTCGTGCTATTTCGAAAGAGGTATGGAGCATTCTTCTAGATGACACTTTTCGGAGGAAACAAATGTTTTTATCTTGTCTTGATTTCTTTGAATACCTAGTTGATAAAAAGATGAAAATGGGGGTGGCTCAAATTATCTGTATACTATAAGATGAGAGGAAGAAGCCCAAACAGCCGCCCACGTCCCTTTTTTCTTCAACTTTTGCATTTGTGTCCTCGCCGACACATGGCAGCAGTTACATCTTGATACGTGTCAGCTGCTGGAAATTTTTTTTTCCAATAGAATAACTTTAGCAATGTGTTTAAATATATAGATACAGATATATTGGTGGATGTACATTTTCTTAAATTAGTTTAAGTATCCCGTTAAAAAATGTAATACTTTGCATTCTACTTAGTTTATGGATCCCGTTAAAAAATGTAATACTTTTCATTCTACCTATCGAAAAATATTTCGGCCCACGTGAATTTTTTTTTTTACTTTGTTAAATAGAGTAACTCTAGATACATATATATTGATGGATCTACATTTACTTAAATGAGTTTATGGATCCAGTTAAAAAATGTAGATACATATATATTGGTGGATCTACATTTACTTAAATGAGTTCATGGATCCCGTTAAAAAATGTAATACTTTACATTCTACTTAGTTTATGGATTCCGTAAAAAAATGTAATACTTTGCATTTTACCTATAGAAAAATATTTCGGCCCACGTGATTTTTTTTCCAATAGAGTAACTTTAGCAATATGTATAAATATATAGATACATATATATTGGTGGATGTACGTTACTTAAATGAGGGGGGGGGGGTGAATAAACTTGTCCCTAAAACTGGATTTAAAGCAAATTAAGGTTCAGTTAAAAACTTGTGTAGAGTTAAGCTGACAAAGCTGAGATTAAGTCAAACTGACTTAAGTTTAAATCGAATCAACCGGCAAATGGATATGATTTTAGCCTTTTTCTTGATCTTGTTATTCTATTATGAAAACGAGTGTGTTGTGAATCAATTACGATTGAATGTCGCCAGACTGTGTGAGGAGTATAACAATCGGGTATCACAATGTCTTTGTAAGTAAATCTTTGAATAAATAAATAAATGCGTAAAGTAAATAAGGCGGATATTATAGAGGTTCTAGGTGGTGTATTCTGTCGTCCCCTCTCTTCCCCTGTGTGCGGAGGAAAATTCCACTAGAACTTCTTGAGGTGAATCACACAAAAAGTCCTAAATAATAGTCCTTGGCTAATCCCTAGCTTCACTATCTAAACAGATGTAGAAACAAGGTAGAATTGCTCGCTCTTCAATTGCTTGAACCACCGGTCCTTAGGGTAGGATTGCCTCTTCACCGGCTACCACCACAAACACAGTCTACCCGATCGCTTGTCACAATCTGTCCTTGGCGAAACCTTCCCGGTTTGCTTCACGATCTAAAACCTTTGATGTTGAATCAAAGTTGGTGAGAATCAATAAGTTGATTCTTGTTTGTGGTTCTTCAAAGTGTTGGATTCTTGATAAATTCTTTTGTAGCTTAAACACTTGAAGAAATACTAGATATGATCTTGTTATAGTTCGTAGATGATAGCAATTCGAATAGAATGGACCGATGCACAAAATTGCTTGTTGATTCTTGTATATGCTCTATTCTATATATTTTGTTGTTGGTGCAAAGTCTTCTTTATTTATAGTGTGAAGTCCAACGCTCATCCGCCGTTCAATTTGAATTGTATCAACGCTCATCTTGCAACGGCTATATTTTCTCGACCGTTCTCACGTGTCGATGTTTCATCCAATGAAATTGCTTTCTTTACAACGCTCGATTATCACGATCGCTTTGTTGGATGGTGACTTATAAAACGAGTTTCCTTATCGCTTTGTATCGAGTTTTTCTTTTGTCGGTTTCTAATCGACTTGGAGCATTAATCGAGATTTTAGTCTTCTTCAAATATCAAGATCTCCGCTTTCATCGATTATAATTGACTTAATCGAGTACACCATGATTCATTATCATCTAAGAATTCATTGTCCTTATGATTCTTAGGTCTTCATACAAGATCTATAAAGTCGCTTCAAGTCACCACAATCTTGCCTCAAGTCTAACTTTATAATCTCGACTTGTAATCTTCATAATCGAGTTTGAACCTCGCTTCTTCATTCTTCAATAATCGAGTCTCAGGTCCCCGCCTTCTTCGCTTGATCTTCTAGATAAGCCAACCGAGTCTCAGAATCTCTCAAACTAACTTACCTTCTTCGCCATGTAGGTGTATTCGAGTCGGTTTGCTTGTCTCGATGATTTCCGCTTTCTAAATGATTTCCGATTTTCGCTTTTACGACACACTAATAATTACAAAGTTGCTTGTCGATGTAACCTATACAAATATCGACTCTAGTAAAACTTATACATTCAGTTCTAGACATCTTTTAGCTTTCCACTATAACAGCTGGCTTCAGCACTTCATCAATGGGGTTAATATAATATTTTGACAAATAAGATGAATTATCATCAAAACATAAATTTTATTTCCAACAATTTCCCCCTTTTTGATGATGCCAAAACTCTCCCTAAAATAAAAGCTTAAAGATCAAAACAATGTAAAACAATGTATAACTGGAAAACTGGTTTTCATTAGAATGAACAAAAACTGGATAAGTACATTGTTCAGATAACTGTGATTAAAGACTAAGCTTCTTCTTAGCTTTTTGCATGACTGAATCATATCTTTTTGCTTTGTCATACAATCGAAAATCTTCTTCAAGCTTGGAGTCTTCTTTTGAAAAGGTCTTGTTATAGTCAACTTGACTACTTTCTTTCCATCTTCTCCATTGAATTAGCTTGGGTAAGCATGAGTCTTTCGAGTAGTAATTTTCAAATTCTACTAGATCGGCTTTCATTTGTTCAGTTTTGTCTTTAATCTTCAGTTTATCATCAATCCTCTGATTCTTCTTATGTTGTGCAATTTTTTGCTTTGAGTAAATATCAGATAGAAAGTAGTTCAAGGATTCCTCAAATGTTCTGTCCTTGTACTTGACTTTAATAGGATTGTAATCTTTGATAAACTGTGTCCACAGATCCTTTGTAAGAGTAACTCTTCTGTCTCCAGGTTGATTGTATTTTTCAATAAGTTGATCATCAGTTAACTCTTTCTTAAAAAAGTTAGGATCTGATTGTCTCGGATTTTATCAACGGAAAAACAACAAGTAATAATTATAAATCCAGTATACCCCAAGTGCAGGGATCGTAGTATAGCAACTAATACCGGGTCGATCTCACAGGGAATCGGGGTTGTTTATTCTAGTTTTTATTAACTAACCTAAATATGTCACGACTACTACTACTAAAAAGATAAGGAAATAGTTAAGAACTATAACATAAAACGAAACTAACAATGGAAATAACGAAAGTAAACTGGACAGAAGATCGAAACCTAAAGCCAGGAAAATAGGGTTGCGAACAAGATAACTAAACTATTTTTTTCTAAACCTAATATGCAATAGAAACTGTAACTTCACCAAGCAAAACGATCACAAGTGATTAATCAATAATTTAACGAACGAACAAGCTATTGATCCACCAATCCTACAACAATCAATTTCTATCTAGATCATCTCACGGTTTTTAACAAAGTTGTGATTCACCTAACAAAAGTATGAACTCCTAATCTCTTAGAAAAGTTCGCCTATCAATCTTTCATCTTTCGATCCAAAGACTAACGCTTTCAAATCAAAGGTGCGAAATTTATCAATTTCTAACCTAGAAATCTAACCTAACAACTCTCGTTAATTAGATTAAATATCTAATCCTTACTATGGTGATCTAGGGTTTAACATGATTCTCATCAAAATCAAACAATCACACATGCAACAATCCATCGATATAATTGCATAAATTCAACATGAGCATAATAGAGATACAACTTTAATTAAAAACTCACAAGATATTCAAGAAACGAAACTGAATTGTTGATAGGATGGCTTCACAATGCTTGTTCCAAGAGCTTTTAGCCTCTAAACATCACTTGGAAGGCTCGAATTCCTTCATAGAAGTACATAAGATAAAAGAGATTTATCTAGGAAATAAAAAGCATTGAATTTGAGTAATAGAGGTGTAAAACTAGGCTAAGCCGCCCCTTAGGGTATGTGTGGCCGCCAAGATGAATTAGGGTTCGAATTCTTGTCCTAATGTGTGAGAAAACGCAGCCTTATATAGATGTTTAAGTCGGTTCAAAGAAAGGCGGCTTATGGACGCCCGCCCGCATCCTTGCACGCCCGCCCCAAGCCGTAAAAAATCTTCGAGTCGGGCCGAAGCCGATCGACGCCCGTCCCTGTAAAATCGGACGCTCGTTCAACAAATTTCTCAAAACTCTGAATCAAACAGCTCCTCCGGACGCCCGTCCACTTCTTCAGACGCTCGTCCACTGGACGCTACTTCTAAACGCACGTTCAGGATGTAACAAATTCGATTTTTTCATCTTTATCTCTTCTAATCCTTTATCCGATTTCTTCCTTATCACTTTTGCTCCATAGAAATCCGATCTTGAACCTCTTTTAATCCTCTTTCAGATCGAAATTGTGTATCTACAAGACATTAAAAACATTGCAAAGTGTAATAACATTCAAATAAATAGAAAATCAACAATAAAACACATAAATCCACTAACTTTGCGAATAAATCGTTTAAACCCTCACTTGCTCAATAAACCAAATAAACACTTAATTTCTATGCGAATTATACGAATATGGAGAGAATTGTTACAAAATATAACGATATAAATCACATAAAATCACCCTAAACAACTCCCCCACACTTAGCTTTTGCTCGCCCCGAGCAAAACAAAACAAGATAAAGGCTCGGGAAAAATATAGACACTTCAGCACATACAACGTATAGTCAATAAATTAGAAGTTCACCCACGTGTGTGTGCATAGCCATACCAAACTTCCACTAAGTCCCAACTTGAAATTTGTTCAAATCAACTAGCCAATATCCCATTCAAACTAGAAATAATTGACACTTATAACATGCACCCTACAAAACGTAACATATCCCGAAAAGGATGATAGAATACATTTAGGACCTTTCTGACATACTCAGAGGACAATCCCTACAACATATCTGTCGGTTTATACTGGGGATAAGGTAGACGATAACTAAGTCTTTCATTTCACTTCATACCAGATTCCTTATATAAGTTGATTCAATTAACTTTCACATATAAACGCACATCAGAATGAGCTATTGCCCGTCATAGTAGAATAGGACATTCGGGATATGCCCTACCTTACTCAAATCATAAGGCGCTTCTTCTTGGATGTCGTGAGCTTTTGGTCATCATAGTGGTATAGGACATTCGAGATATGACCTACCGCACTCAAATCATCGACCAGCTTCCGACACACCCTATTTATTCATTCATTTAAAACAACTTCTAAACCACAGTAGTTACGTTTCACTTATCACATTCAAACCTAAGATATTCACAGTATGTCATACTCTGGCTATAAATACAAACTATTATAATTCTCACGATACGTACGTTAGCACTAAGCACAAGATACTTATAAGATAATAAAAAAATCACTAATCCAAATGGGTATAGCTTTATAATTTAGCTCATCGTTCAGTATGGCTCGTGAAATGTATGTCGGGTGAAACAACTAACTTACTAAACATACGGTACACAAAGATCAATGACTATAAAACCGAACAAAAATCTGCATTTGCTTACTCGACAAAAAAAGAAAAATTTAGCTCATTTCCCAAAGATAGAATCATAATAAATTAAGCAAATGATAGATACACATAACTATTCCTCCCCACACTTAAACAACAACATGTCCTCATGTTGTGCGAAACGTAAAAAGAAACAAAATACTTAGCTGATTCGTATAGATACTCGAATCGGTGGTCAGGCCGGAGCATGAAAAGGCCAACGCTTGTAGTGACAAATAGAACTCGTGTCGAGACGATGTAAAAGCTAGCTCGACAACACAAATAGAAATATTCCCCAAACTACTCGACAAACACGGAAAATCTCGGGAAAACGGGGAAATTATACCATAATGAAAGAAATGAAAGATAACGAAAGGATAAGGTAAAATCGAATTAGATCAAAAGATAAAACATTCAATACAATGAAAATCGAAAGCATAGTAATGTCAAATACAAATGAAAGTACGAAATGCCTTAAGGCTTACATGATTCATCGAGAAAAATATAGCAACGAGAACCGAAAGTAGCTAACATGAAAAGTACAATGAATCAAGTAAGGAAAAGTAGTAGGAAAATACAATCATCTCATCAAAAACACGTGGCTAGAATCGTGAATATAAGAATCAGTCCGCGCGGTCCTCAGAGAATCACCAAATAGAGGTGCTCCACCCGTAGGAGTAGTAGAAGGTCCAGCTTGTGTAGTGGTAGTCCTCCCTGCCGTGTCAATCTGCTCCTCATCCGAAGACGACTCATTATGAAGAACATCCGCAATGGCCTGCTTCGATCTCGCCGGAGAAAACATAATCCATAGTACTTTCGATTGACGACTGCTGCCCCTCGGAGGACGGCCCTCACTCATACAACGCAAAATAGACAAGATATTGTTCTGTGAAGTCCTAATATCCTCCATCCAATCCCGTAGACTATTAGCCATGCTCAACCTCATCCGGACTGAGGGAGATAAAGAAGGAAGTGAAGAACTCGTGAGGCGGTACCAAGCGGAGCCAGGCTCATGTGCCTCTGCCCTCGCATCGTCCCGATGATCATACTTTCTCCCGCCGCAAGTACCTAGGATTTCTCGGCTTGTGATCCGCCTTATACTGGGAATTCTAGCATCTTGACAGAGACTATGGATCAAATGGGGCAAATCAAACATCGAGCATAGACTTTCGATTCATCGCTATCTCATCAAAATTGCTCATCCCTACATCAACATTCAACTTGAAGTTCAAGGCGTAGAGCATCCCAAGATCGCCAATGTGAAAATGCGTCAAGTTGTTCTTAGGCAACAACTGCTCGTATAAACCGACATTGACTTTCCAATCCTCCGTCCACGAGGTAGTAACCAACTCTTTCCTATCTCCTCTCGGTCTAAGTGTCCACAACACCTCCGGGCACACTTTCGCCTCGGCTCCTCCAAAGGATCCTCACCGCATCCCGCTTGGCTTTAATCGCCTCCTTATAATCCAACCCCTCAAAAGGTGCCAACTGGTATTTCTCGTTGATGACCTTTGGTGTAAACGGCACCTTAAATCCTCGAACCATAACTACCCCAGTTTCCAGATCCGTCTCGCAATCAGTTCGCATAAAATTCATGAACTAGAGTAGCATTGACAGGGTTCTAATGGTTTTCATCAGGGGCACCCCACTTTCTATCCGTCCATATCTCAACAAACGAAGGATCGAATTGAGACTCAAGAACGGCTCTCTCAATCAACATGGTTCTCGCCGATAGTGCTTGTTGTACACGCTCTAGGGGCCTTGGGGTTAATGAACCTCCTAGCAAATGGAATAGGGATAGGGGTCTCACATTCTCGCCTCACAGCTCCCGCCTCTCGTGTTCTTCCTCGCTTGTAGGCCTAGAGTCTCTCAGCCTCCTCTCATCCCTAGATAATCTCACTGGGGTACCTCATCATCGATGATCGACTCAGATTCATCTCTCAATGGCATCCTAGATTGACCTTGAGCACCCCTAGGAAGACGCTCTCTAATCTCAATACCCCGTGTGGGAGGTACTAAGGTGGGATCCACACCCTTTTTCTTCTTACTGGGCTCCTTTGCTACCCCCTTACCATGTCGTTTCTGAACCATTGCTATACAATCTAAACAACAACACCAAACCACAATGCAACACAAAACCACCCGTTTATCGTCCAAACGGGATTTCCCAAACAATCCAACACCAAACCAACATCAAAACCACAATGCAAACCATCCATTATCATCCATTACCATCCCAGATCACCAACAAAGGAAGAAAGATAAACAAAACAAGAAGAAAAAACCAATAAGGTGAATTTCACGTAAAAGAGTCGACTCGAAGATCGAACTCAAAAAAAACGTGAAATAATCTAAGAAAAGATCTTACCAAGTACGTTGAAGGGATGATGATGATGATGATTAGGAGCCCTAACAATGCAAAAACGAACCCAAAGATTGGATTTTTCTCCAAAAGACTCGCGCAAGCTAGGTCACTAAATTGAAATAACGGTTGTTTGTTGGAGGATTTAGGTTTAAGAGTCGAAAAGAGGGGATTGGGAGCTGTTTGTAGGACGTTGAATCGCCAAAAATGGTTTAGAATCAAGGATTTTAGGGGAAAGGGTGCTCAAAAGTCGGGCTTGCAATTTGAAACCTTCTGATTCAAATGAAGTTTGGAAGCAGGGGTATATATAGATGCAGGGTTGGACGAACGTTCAGTTACATGGACGGACGTCCACTGGGTTGAGTATGAACTGGATGGGCGTCCAGATATTCAGACGCTCGTCCAACTTTTCAAAAAGAGAACAGAGTTGGAGGGAAATTAGCGACGGGCGCTCATGAAGGGTGGACGCCGTCCAAGGACAACAAAGGTCGACGGGCGTTTCTAAAGGATGGACGACGCCCAAAGGCAAAAATCAAGCAAAGACATAAATTTTTTCATTAATTCCAATTTCAACCTTTTATTTCAACATAAAACAAATACAAAACCTCAAAATGAATAAGAACAAATAGAAAATAGTGGGTTGCCTCCCACCGAGCGCTTTTGTTTAACGCCGGTTGCTCGACGATAACCCTAATGAAGCTAGTCCTCATAAATCTCCGCCCAATCCACAATCCGGATCGACGCGACGGAGCATATCAATCGCGGGAGGAAAATCGTACTCATCCTATAAAGCCCGGCCTTCCAACAACATCCATTCCCCGAAATGTGTAGCACGCAAAGACTAGCATCAAGTTAGTCAAAGATCGGGTCATTAAGGATTGTGTACGGTCGTCCTAAAGAGCTCTGCGAGTCCTCTCAGACTAAACTCTCCACCTCCCATAGCTTGGGGTACAATGATAACATAGGTAACGGTCCTGATGCGGTGCTAATGTTATAATCTACATCCGTAATGATCATCCCTCCAGTCCGTCATCTAAAGTGATAAGTGGAATCCTACTAATGTATGAGAACTCGTGACGCGTAACTCCGTAATCCATTTTAAAACAAAGCTAAATCGAGGCATATTCAAACTAAAACCTAATTAGGCTTAAAATAAATGAATCAAAGAAAAGAACAAAAACGGAAGTAACTTAAATAGAAAAGGATATCTAGGATGCCTCCTAGTGGCGCTTTGGTTTTTGTCGTTAGCTCGACAATCTTTCAATTCGGCCTGGATCAGGCCACTTAACCTTTCTCCCAGCCACTACATCGTGTAAGCTTTGGTCAGTAGTGCGGCTGCAGAAACAACATCTAACACATGGGGTCAAGTTTCTGATCGCTTTCCAAACGCTTTTAATCTTCCCCATTGTAGACTTCTTCTTTCTCTGCCTTTTCTTCAACTCGCCGCCTCCTTTCAAGCTCGCCCATATCCCAACTACCAAATTGTAACTTCCTCTCTCGACCACCACCCGTCATCCTCAGAAAACAAGTCGGGTGAAAATTCGTCAAACTTATTGACTTCAGGTACACCACACCCGAGGATGTTGAGGAAATGAACAATCAAAGGTTTTTCCTTGGTTTGACCAATATCATGCTTGCACCTTTGACCATTCACTCTGAACGGCTGGTCACCATGACCTCTTAGTTCTAAAACACCTCCAGTGAATGATTTGTAGAATTTCAAAGGGCCGGACCAACGTGTCCTCAACTTTCCAGAAACAGATGTAACTCGAATTGTACAATAAAACTTGCTCCCAACTTGAAATTCTCGCTTCTTGATTCTTGCGCATGAAGGAGTTTCATCTTATCCTTACTAATCCTGGCATTTTCGTAGGCTTGGAGTCTAAACTCATCTAACTCATGCAACTGCTGCAGTCGGTGTTCACCACATGATTTGGCATCAAAGGTTAAGAACTTAATGGCCCAATACGCTCTATGCTCTAATTCGACTGGCAAGTGGCATGATTTTCCATACACCATCTGATAGGGTGATGTGCCCATGGGGGTTTTGTAGGTAGTTCGATATGCCCATAGTACATCATCCAACTTAAGACTCCAGTCCTTTCTATGACTGTTCACAACTTTTTCCAGGATCTTCTTCAAGCTCTGATTGCTTCGTTCAACCTGACCACTAGTCATAGGGTGATATGGTGTGCCGCTTTATGCCGGACACCATATTTCTCAAGTACTTTTCTAGTGGTCGGTTGCGTAAGGTGTCCTTCATCATCACATATCAAGGCACGTGGACACCCAAATCTCATGAAGATGTTTTTCTTTAGAAAATTCATGACCGCTTTATGATCATTATGTAGAAGTGGCTTGAGCTCTCCACCCATTTCGATACATAATCGATACGCATCTAAGATGTATTTATTTCCACGTAAAGATGGGAACGGGCCCATAAAATCAATCCCCCATACATCGAAGACTTCACATTCAAGAATGGGCTTCAATGGCATGTCAAAACGCCTTGTTAGAGCTCCGGTTCATTGGCACCTATCACAAGATTTACAGAAAGCTTCTGTATCCTTGAAGATCGTGGGCCAATAGAAACCAGATTGAAAGATTTTGGCAACGGTTTTCCAGGGACCAAAGTGACCACCAGTGAGGTCCACCGTGGCATTGTTCAATAATGTCACGCTGCTCGATTCGTGTACACATCTCCTTAGCAATCCATCCTTACAAATCTTGAAGAGGTAAGGTTCATCCCATACAAATGTTTTCAAATCGAGAAAATTTCTTCTTCTCCGATATGAAAGTTCCGGATTAAGATATTGGGAATGAAGGTAGTTGACGATGGAAAATACCATGGAACATCCGAGCACAATCGCTCTATCAAAGATGACATTCTCAAGAGGAAAGTAAAGATCTATATCGCCGTGGGTCTTCCTTTTCCTCATTCAACATTCTCGAAACATGATCACCACTACGCTTTCAACGCCTCTTTTGTCTTTAATCTGACATCAAACTCTTGTAGGATCGTGATCCAATGTAGTAAGCGCGTTTAGCCTCCTTCTTTGTCATGAGATATCACAAAGCAAATATGGATCACCCACACAATCACTTGAGCACCCAACAAGTAACTACGAAATTTGTCCATAGCGAAGACTACGGCTAGTAATTCCTTTTCAATCGTTGTGTAGTTTACTTGGGTAGGATTTAGTGTGTGATCAAGTAATAGATAGGCTGGAATTTTCCCTTAATCCGTTGTCCTAAGACTCGCACTAACAAAGATAGTTTGATGCATCGCACATAAGCTCGGGGGTAGATTCCAAAAAGTAGATAAGAATCGGTGTAGAAATTAATTGACTTTAAGCTCCTCAAACGCTTGCTTGCAACTATCATCGAAATTAAAAACAACGCCTTCTTTGAGAAAAGTAGATATGGGCTTGGCTATCTTGGAAAAGTCTTTAATGAATCTCCTATAAAAACCGACGTGTCCAAGAAAACCTCTAACTTCACAAGACATTTCTAGGATAGTTCACTTCTCGATAGCTTCAACTTTTGCCCTGCCTACTTCAATACCTTTGGCCGAGATTTTGTGGCCAAGAACTATTCCTTCATCTACCATGAAATGGAACTTTTCCCAATTTAGACTAACTTCTTTTCACATGATCGATAACACCGGTCAAGATTATCGAGGCACTCATCAAAGGATTGACCAAAGACCTAAAAATCATCCATAAAAATTTCCATACACTTTTCAACTAACCCATCAAAGATGGCCAAATACATCTTTGGATTGTAGCTTGGGCATTGCAAAGACCAAATGGCATTCGCTTGTGTTTAAATGTACCATAAAGGGCAGTGAAAGTGGTCTTTTCTTGGTCAACCGGATCGATGGGTATCTGAAATATCCTGAATATCCATCCAGAAACAAGAGAATGCATGCCCCGCCAGCGCCTAGCATCCGTCAATGAATGGAAGGGGGAAATGATCTTTCATTGTAACATCATTGAGCTTTCTATAGTCGTTATGCACTCTATAACTAGTAACGAGCCTCAATGCTATTTCTTCTCCTTCTCATTCTTCTCAATAGTAATTCCTCCTTTCTTGGGAACTACCTGAGTAGGGATACCCATTCACCGTCAAGAATTATGTAAATGATACCTATGTCTAAAAGCTTGATAATCTCCTTTTTGACCACTTCTTGCATATGAGGGTTGAGCCTCCTCCTGGGGCTGTCTGACACATTTTGCACCCTCTTGAGTCTTGATTTTATGCATACAAATGTCAGGAGATATCCCTCTGATGTCTCTTACTTGCCAACCAAAGGCTTTCTCGTTCTTTCTCAAGACGTTTAACAATTTCATCTCTTCCAATCGAGATAGCTTGGCAGAAATAATCAACGGAAGCTTGTCACCTTCTCTTAAGAACACATATTTCGATGCTTAGTAACGGCTTTAGTACCAGATCTCAGAGGGGGTCTTCTAAACTTGATTTAAGATCTCCACTTTTCAACTCAACATCACCGAGTTTACTTAGTGGTCCCACCGCCAAAGCCTCTCCTTTCAATAATCCTTTATCAAACTCACTTTTCTAACTGTTCTAGATTCACCACACCATGATTATTCAGATTCTCAACTAATCGCTCAGATTCAGGCTGCAAAAGCCCATGACTTGCTTTTCCATGTAATCATTGAAATCATCCGACATATCCTCAATGGAGAAGCCGGGTGGGGTAATCGAGGTCTCTGAATAGCTTTGGAGACACTCAGTAGCTCACCTCCCGATCACCGACTCAGATAGTCACTTGCCCACCATCACAATCAATGAGGGCTCGGGTCAGAGAAAGAAAGAGTCTTCCAAGTATCAAGGGGACATTCTCATCCTTCTATGTGTCTAGACGTACTACCAACCGGAAAGGTAAATCTATCAATTTGAACTAATACGCCCTTAATATTCCCGCAGCCTTTCTTGGAAGATCTATCAAAGAAATTGAAGGTTCATGGTTGTGGGTTCTAGAAGATCATTCAATCCAAGCCGCTTGCAGACAAACAATGGCATCGACTTATGGATGCACCTGAGTCACATAAAGAATTTGGGAAGACTAAGCCTCCCATCAAAGAATGTGAGCACAAATTTCCCAGTGGTCACCCTCTTGATTGGTAGATCATCATAAGTTACCATAGAGCAATCCTCACCAATCAACCGATCCATGTCTTCTAACTTCTTCTTAGAAGAAACAACATCCTTGATGAACTTGGTATACTTAGGCATCTAAACCAAAACATCAGATAGTGGAAGATTAACCTGAGTATGTTTCAGAAGATTTAGCACTTTTTCGTATTTCTTATCCTCATGCAAGGGGATGTTGCTTTTTCTAGGTGGAAATGGAAGTTTCTTCAAATCATTCTCAGAAAAGACTTTCTTCGAGGATGAACTGACAACTTTGTCTTCCAAATCTTTCCACCTCACCACTTTCTCATTTTTCTTACTAGTCGTGGATCACCACCCGAGGTCCTTCAAACTTTACTTTTCAGGATCACCACCGAGTACTCTCTTGCATAAAAGGAACGTAGGTGCTGATTTCCTCCCGCCTTATCACTGGCAGAGGGGTTAGTGGTTTCCCGGTTCGGGGACCACTTAGTTGAGTACCAGATCTCGATTCATTGCACCGCCTCTTCTCTACCATACGGAATCAAAGGTACCAGTCAAGTTGCATTGGCTATGATTTAAATCGGTCCGAGCTACCCGACCGCCCTCAGGGTTCTTCTCCGTAAAGCTAGGCAACCGCCTTGAGGGTCCTGAAGCTAATCGCCAAGCACTGCCCGATTTGCCTCTCAAGATTCTTCATTATTCTATTTTGCTCCTCCCGGAAGGAGTCCCACTGAGCTCTGATATCATTAGAGTGCGAGGGGCCTTGAGAATTTTGGAAGTTCTGGGGAAAAGGCTGGCTAGACCGACTCTGCAATGCAGGATTAGAATTGTTAGGCCAATTCTGATTGAACCTTTGATTCTGATTGGAAAAATTAGTATTCTGGTTCTGATTGAAATTAGGGTTTCTATTGAAATTCTGGCTTTGGTTGAAATTCGAATTTTGATTGAAATTTTGATCATGATTGAAACCCTGGTTTTGAAGATTACTTTGACCAGAGAATTGATTATTAAATCTCTGGTTTTGCTGCCAAAGAAAAAGCGTTTACTTCCGCATTCTCGTCCCATTCATAGACGTAAACGAGATGTATGCCCCATATTGTCACAGCCTCGACATGTGACTTGATTGTATTGTCCATAATCATGAACAACATTAAATTGATGACTGTAAGGAAATGAATTGACACCGCCAACCATATGGCCACCCCTCGACAAAGAATAAATTCAATACGTAACTTGAGAGTTCTGTGGGAATGATAGATTCTCGTTAATCGGATTAAGACATTTGAGAAGTCGCCATCTACTTTTGCAAAGATGGCGATCGAATTTTCATATTCACCTCCTCGATCCTGGGAGGAGGAGGAGGTGCTTGGATAGCTTGAGAGGAGGCGAATTATACTTGGAAATATCCTCAAATAGTGCCCATCCTCTTCAGTGTCTTTCTCAAGAATGCCCCACTGAAGAACTATTGACCATGCCCTTAGTGAGCCTCGGTCAATCCTCCTCAAAAACGTATTGACTTGCCTCTCAAGTCCAAACCATGATGGGGACATTTACTGAAGAAGAGACTTGAACCTCTTCCATGCATCAAAGAACGATTCATTTTCCTTTTGGCGTAAAGTGAAGATGTCACTTAAGCATTGGGTCGCCTTGGATGGCGGAAATATTGACTTAAGAACTCTTTTTCTAGTCCACCTGTGTGGTAATGGAATCACAGGAGAGAGTTGTACCACTCTTTTGCCTCCCTTCAAGGAAAACGGAAATAGTTTCAGCTTTAATCGCATCCTCACTAACTCCTTGATGCGAGTCGCACTCACATATCTCTAGAAATATGTGTACGCATGCGCATGAGGATTTTCGATTGAAACCTGTGGAAGATGGATGCATGTTGCATCATTTGAATGAGCCCAGCTTGAGTTTGAAGGATCAGCATTTATGGTTGGTAGGACGATAGCCGGGTTGACCTTGACTTCGCCAGCATGGCGTAGTCTCACCAACGACGCCTATCTTCAGCAGCAATAATGATGAAATCTTCGATCTCTTCACCTAAGCGATCCTCAAGGTCTTGATCGCCCTCGCTGTAAGAACCGCAGCAGAACGGATTCTCCGCTTCGCTTGGTCGGACTATGGTCCGCCGAGGTCGTGGGTATGTAGTAGTGGCCTCTTTTGACTTCGAGTTTGCATAAACCGAAACTAAAATCATGTGGTTTAACCTTTAATCAAAGGTTAAAACCAAGAAAAGATTTTAAAGAAAAGAGGTCGACGGGCGTCCGATTATCGACGGGCGCTCGCTCAAGAACTAGACGGGCGTCCGGATTAATCGACGCCGCCTGATTTCGTAAAAAACGAAAAACGTAAAAATGCATAAGAAAATAAAACTAGACAACCGTCCGGTTTCCGCAACGGCGCCAAAACTTGTCTCGTATTTTATCAACGGAAAAACAACAAGTAATAAATTATAAATCCGGTATACCCTAAGTGCAGGGATCGTAGTATAGCAAACTAATACCGGTCGATCTCACAGGAATCGGGTTGTTTATTCTAGTTTTTATTAACTAACCTAAATATGTCACGACTACTACTACTAAAAAGATAAGGAAACAGCTTAAGAACTATAACATAAAATGAAACTAACAATGGAAATAACGAAAGTAAATCGATGTAAGATCGAAACCTAAAGCCAGGAAAATAGGTTTGCGAACAAGATAACTAAACTATTTTTTTCTAAACCTAATATGCAATAAAAACTTTAACTTCACTAAGCAAACGATCACAAGTGATTAATCAATAATTTAACGAACGAACAAGCTATTGATCCACCAATCCTACAACAATCAATTTCTATCTAGATCATCTCGCTGTTTTTAACAAAGTTGTGATTCACCTAACAAAAGTATGAACTCCTAATCTCTTAGAAAAGTTCGCCTATCAATCTTTCATCTTTCGATCCAAAGACTAACGCTTTCAAATCAAAGGTGCGAAATTTATCAATTTCTAACCTAGAAATCTAACCTAACAACACTCGTTAATTAGATTAAAGATCTAATCTTTACTATGGCGATCTAGAGTTTAACATGATTCTCATCAAAATCAAACAATCACACATGCAACAATCCATCGATATAATTGCATAAATTCAACATGAGCATAATAGAGATACAACTTTAATTAAAAACTCACAAGATATTCAAGAAACGAAACTCAATTGTTGATAGGATGGCTTCACAATGCTTGTTCCAAGAGCTTTTAGCCTCTAAACATCACTTGGAAGGCTCGAATTGCTTGATAGAAGTACATAAAATAAAAGAGATTTATCTAGGAAATAAAAGCATGGAATTTGAAAATAGAGGTGTAAACTAGGCTAAGCCGCCTTAGGGTATGTGTGGCCGCCAAGATGAATTAGGGTTCAATTCTCGCCCTAATGTGTGAGAAAACGCAGCCTTATATAGATGTTTAAGTCGGTTCAAAGAAAAGGCGCTTATATGGACGCCCGTCCGTATCCTTGCACGCCCGCAAGCCAAGTGTAAAATCTTTCGAGTCGGGCCGAAGCCGATCGACGCCCGCCCTATGTAAAATCGGACGCTGCTCAACAAATTTCTCAAAACTCAATCAAACAGCTCCTCCGACGCCCGCCCACTTCTTCGCACTCTCGCCCACTGGACGCTACTTCTAAACGCACGCTCGTGATGTAACAAATTCGATTTTTTCATCTTTATCTCTTCTAATCCTTTATCCGATTTCTTCCTTATCATTTTTGCTCCATAGAAATCCGATCTTGAACCTCTTTTTAATCCTCTTTAGATCGAAATTGTGTATCTAAAAGACATTAAAAACATTGCAAAGTGTAATAACATTCAAATAAATAGAAAATCAACAATAAAACACATAAATCCACTAACTTTGCGAATAAATCGCTTAAACCCTCATTTGCTCAATAAACCAAATAAACACTTAATTTCTATGCGAATTATACTTAATATGGAGAGAATTGTTACAAAATATAACGATATAAATCACATAAAATCACCCTAAACATTGATCTCAGATCTTTGTAATTCTTCTTCAAGTCGCTTCATTTCTCCAAGTAATTTCAGCTTTTCTTCTTCAAATTTTCCCTTTGGCATCATATAACCGATCTACCAGGGCATGGGTTGCTTTTTGATCTTCTGAAATCAGTCGCTGAGAAGCAAGTACTTCCTTAAGCTGAGTTTCTAACCCGTAGATATGCTGATTTATATGCCAATGAGCCTGAGCTTGAGTTTCTATCTATCATGGGTTGAATCTTCTAGTTGTTGTTTGAGTAACACAATCTCTGAAGCATAACTTGAACTTGATTTGTGAATCATCTCTAGTCTTGCATGAACTGAAACATCAGTTCTAGTTCTATAATCAAGATATCCAGAGATGTTTGATAAAAGGCCATTCTCTGCGGTATCTCTCTCGATCGAGTACAATTTTCAAGTTTTCATGAACTCGCCAATTCATCCTTAGATAGAAAATTAGAGGGATCATATGTAGCTTCTATTTGATCCTTATCCTGAGTATTATCGCACAATAACCATCGCTTGTCCGATTTCGCCACCGCTTGTCGATTGTCGCTTGTCTCGATTTCCAACCGGCAATCCTTCTTGCTATGGTACAGCTTATGCTGTTGCAGAGGTTGAGATTGAGTGACTTTGCAAAAGCGTAGTATCATCGCCTTCTTTTCTTGACTTATCATGGTCATCATCATCCTTTTTCTTTGAACTGCGCTTTTAGATGATGTGCCCGATTCTCTTCTTTTTGCTAGTTCGGTAAATCTTTTGAAACAGTTGTCAAGAAATTCTGTAATAGGAAACAGAGAGTAAAGATCTCTAACTTCCAATTTCTCTAAGAGTAATTTTTCTTCAGTCTGTAAACTGACATCTCGAGAATCTTCTGGTTGAAGTTTCATTTTTATCAGCTTAATGATTTTGTCAGCTTCGAAGACTGGTGCTGATTGCTGAACCGATTGCTGTTGTAACTGAGAAGTATTGTCAGCAGTGACATTCTCTTGAGTGACTTCAGTTGTTAATTGATGTTGTTGTTCCCCCTAAGTTGGTTCTTTCTCTCTTGAGATTTCAGGGTACAAACATCTTACAACTGATCTTCCTTCTGTGGATTCAGCTTTTCGGTTAGTCCCTTTGTGTTCAAATTTTCTCTTTGAGACACAATTGTCCGACTTGCTTCAGTTGGGAAGTTGTTTCGTGATTTCCTTCGATGTTGCGCTTTTCCTTGCTTGCTTCCTTCCTTAATTCTTTTAAAATAATCTCAATGATTCCACTAAGAGTCTTCTTCAATGGAATCTCCCATCGCTTACTTGTCCTTCACTTGAGCTCTTTTCACGCTTTCTAATTCAAATAAGTGTTGCTTCTTGAACTGATTGACTATATAACTCGCCCAATTAAATTCTATATTATCCTGCATTATGTTCATCAAGAAAATATTTTCTTCCGAAAGTATATTAATTCCTTTGGATTTTCCAATGACGTGTTTGTTTGAGCCATCTCACGAGATTTCCAAATTCGCTTGATTTTGTCGACATGAATACCAGGTTCGATTGGTTCAGAGACGAAGTAATCATTTCGAGAAAAGCTTCTTTCTTCAATGGTAGAGTGGCAAACTCGTTGAAGTTGTCGTTGTATTTGGCGAAGCCAAAGAGTGACCTCATGTCTCTTTCATTGAGAACAATGCGATCTCCACGAATCAGAAGTTATCAAGGAGTCTCGACTAATCGCATATTTTGCCAAAATTGCAAAATGCCTTCCACATCTCGCTTTTCTTTGAAACTAACTTCGAGGATGTTGTTCAATCTGGTTGTTTTTCGATTTTATCTCGCATACAAATCAAGCTAACAAGGTGTTTTGACACATACCTTCATACATTTCAAGTGTTAGTTCATCCAAATTTCATGATCAATCGCTTGTCTTTCGAATCATCCGGTGGCCATATTTGAGTGTGAACACAAAGATTTGATTTTTGAAAGAGAGGGTTGCAAGGAGTCTATTTTGCTTTCTGAAAATAATTTTGAATTTTGATAGAGAATAGTGTGAACGGAGGTTGAATAAATAGGTAGGATATTCAAGCGGTTGAGTGGTACAACTTTTCAAATTCTATGATGGTTTTGATAACCGATACGTGTATCGTTTCTCGACAATCGTGGGGTGTACACACGAAATTCTGACAAAAAGAACTGTGGTAATTTAATGCGATATAACCGCTGTTGATTCTATCTTATCAACCTTTGACTAAATTTGACTGAATGAAAACTGATGCTGAGGTCAGTTCTAGAGATAATTCAGTTCCATCAAATTATTCAGGGCTTTTGTCAAATTCTTCGCTTTGTCGGGCTTGAGATTGTTGATGTCAATGACTAATCATAAGTGAGCGCACTCAACATAACAAAGATTAATCCCCTTGACGAATCTCTGGCTTAACTGACTTTAATTATTCCCAACTCAGTTCTTAATTTGGCAAATCTTTCTTTGTCCAATGGCTTTGTAAAGATATCTGCCAACTGATCTTCGTAGGTACATAAAGAATCATTATATCCTTCTTCTCTGCATGATCTCTTATGAAGTGGTGACGGACATCAATGTGCTTTGTCCTTGAGTGTAAAATCGATTATCAAGAATTGTAATTGCACTTGTGTTATCACACATTATAGAATTGTTCCTTCTTCTATCCCATAGTCTCTTAATTGATGTCCGATCCATAAAACTTGAGCACAACAACTTCCAAATGCTATATATTCAACTTCACCGCTGAAGTTGAGATTGAGTTTGCTTCTTGCTAAACCATGACACAAGTCTATTTCCCAATAACCGACATGTGCCTCGATGTGCTTTTTTTCATCCACTTTGCATCCAAAGATAGTCCGAATCAATAAGAAATTAGCTTGAATTCTCCTTCCTTTGAATACCAAATTCCAACTCCATCTGTGTCTTTCAGATATTTCAAAGTTCTTTTCACAACTGTGAGATGACTTTCCTTTGGTCTTGACTGAAATCTTGCACATACACCAACAGTAAAAGATATGTCTGGCCTACTTGCTGTAAGATAGAGTAAGCTTCCAATCATCCTTCTGTAGAGTGTTTGATCAACATCTTTACCTTCTTTGTCTTCATCTAATCTGATGTTGGTCCCCATTGGTGTAGAAATTCCTGTAGATTTCTCCATACCAAACTTTTTGATAAGTTCTCTTGTATATTTGGTTTGGTGAATGAAAATTCCATCAGCTAATTGTTTAACTTGCAATCCTAGGAAATAATTTAATTCTCCCATCATACTCATCTGAAATTTGCTTTTTATCAAACTTGCAAATTTCTCACATAACTGTTCATTTTCTGATCCAAAAATGATATCATCAACATAAATTTGAACAAGTAGAGTATCTTCTCCATTCTTCATCCTGAATAATGTTTTGTTGATTGTTCCTTTGATAAATCCATTATCCACTAGTAAATCGAGCTAGAGTTTCGTATCAAGCTCTTGATGCTTGTTTAAGTCCATAAAGAGCTTTCCTTAGTCTCAAAACTTTATCTCGCTTGATCTTTGATTTCAAATCCAGTGGTTGTTGAACATATACTTCTTCTTCAAGAATTCCATTTAGAAACGCACTTTTAACATCCATCCGATAAACTTAGAATTTCTTGTGAGTTTATATAAGCAAGAAATAGTCTGATTGCTTCTAGTCTTGCAACTGGTGCATAAGTTTCATCAAAGTCTATGCCTTCGCTTTGAGAGTATCCTTTGTCTACAAGTCTAGCTTTGTTTCTCGATGATGTTCCCATCTTCATAAGGTTTACTAAAACCCATTTGGTTCCAATGATATTGACATGAACCGCTTATCTACCAATTCCCATACTTGATTTCTCTCTCTCGAATTCATTGAGTTCTTCTTGCATAGCTAATATCCAACTG
Organism: Gentiana macrophylla; assembly: GCA_026214975.1. Taxonomy (NCBI): domain Eukaryota; kingdom Viridiplantae; phylum Streptophyta; class Magnoliopsida; order Gentianales; family Gentianaceae; genus Gentiana; species Gentiana macrophylla. The sequence goes on along the minus strand of JAOBSW010001023.1, from coordinate 2,194 downwards.
GATCTTTCAAGGCTTCTTCAATTTCCTTAGGTTCTGATTGAGATAGAAATCATGCAATCATTGCATCTAGTTGATGTCTTGTTCGAACTCCAACTTGAGTATCACCAATAACTTGTTCTTCGTAGTGATCTCTCATCAATTGATGTGGAGTGAGTTTGTATCAACTGATTTGCATTTTGTTCAACTCGATTCTTCAAAAATGTGTTCTTGAACTTGTTCAACCGAGTCCGAATGAAGTTGTTCAAGTTGTTGAGCAATTGGAAAATGAGGCCGATCTTGATCTGAACATTCTAAAATTTGTAGTCTTCCAACGCCAATCAAATCGGTTCTCGTGTGACCGTAATCGAGACCGAAAACCGGTTCTCGTCGGTCTTCGCTTGTTTCACCAGGAAAGTTTGGTTCATCAAATACTACATGTATTGATTATTCATGCTTGAGTGTCCTTTATTTAGTACTCTAAAAGCTTTTCCGACACTTGAATATCCTAGAATTCCTTCATCGCCTTTGGGTTGAAAACGTGAAGTTAATCTTTTCCATTATTGTGTATGAAACATTTTCTTCCAAAAGCATGAAAGTATGAAACATTTGGTTTTCTTCCATTCCAAATTTCATAAGGAGTCTTCTCATGTCTCTTGTTCATGAGAGCTCTGTTCTGAGTGTAACAAGCTGTGTTAATCGCTTTACGCCCAATATCTTTCAGTAGTTTAGCTTCACGCATCATAGTCCTCCCACTTTTCTTTGAGTGTTCTGCTTTCTTCTTTCAATTACACCATTTTGTTGTGGTGTTCCTGTATGACAGAGTTGGTGTAAGACACCATTTTCTTCACAATATTCAATAATCACACCGTTGAGGAATTCAGCTCCTTTATCGATCTTATCTTCACAACTCGAACTCCTTTCTCGATTCTCAAGTCTCTTGAGAAGTTCTGTGAGCTTTTGCTTGGTTTCACTTTTCTTGGTTAGAAAGATTACCCAAGTATATCTTGAAAAATCATCTACTACCACCAATGTATATTTCTTTCCACCGATACTAATTGGTGTAATAGGTCCAAATAAATCCATGTGTATCAATTCTAGATGTCCAGGTTGTTGAATGTTTGAGACTTGGTCTTGAAACTTGCTTTTGTTTGTTTTTCTTGTTGACATGCATCACATAAGCTATCCTTCTTATATGATATCTCTCGGTAGTCCAATGACTAGTCGCTTCTAACAAGTGTGTTGATGTCATCAAAATTGAGATGACTCAGCTTCTTGTGCCATAGCCAATCGATTTGATTTGGTATGCACGAGCAAACAAGTTTCAAGAACGGCGCTTGTCCAATCTACCACATACATGTTTTCCTTTCTTCTTCCGCTATGACAACTTGATGTCATTCGGCGATGACAACGCAAATTCTTTATCAAAAGTAACTTTGTATCCCATATCACAAAATTGACTTGTCTTGAGTAGATTGTAGTGTAGTCCTTCTACATAAGATACATTCTTGATTGTAAGTCCACTTCGATTAAGGTGCCAAAACCTCTGGTGTAACCCAGTTTATCTTTACTTCCAAAATTGACTTTTGGTCCATCCTTTGCAATAAAATTATCGGAGACAGCTTTTGCTCTTTGTCATGTGTCTGAGCAACCATCGTCAAAGTACCATATATCCCTGCAATGAAAATTAGAAGTTTTTAGGTACCCAACTCGCTTGGGTCCACAATGGGTGATTCTGGACAACTCGGGAATATATCCTTTAGGATTCTTCGGATATTGTTGCACTTGTTTTCATATATGTAAGCCACACTCCATAGTATCTATGTTCGGACTGTGTCTTATTTATATGATTTCTCGAATCTTAAGATGAAATTTGTTTCCATGTTGATTTCATTATTAAAGCTAGAGTGATAACCATCATTCCTTCAGATTGAGGTCCAGATTGACCTTTGTACTGTGACTTATCCGAGAACCTGAGATTAGTCCTCCGCTTAGTTTTGGACCGAACCTTGTGATAAGTTTTTCGGTCCGGAATGATTGTCATTATTAGTTTTATTAACAAATTCAAAGAAAATTCCAATCATCATCAAGTGGGATATAGTCTTCGCTTTTCCCCTAAATGTGTGAATCTTTCAATGATTGACATTCTTGGATTTATTTTGATTGTAATTTTTCTGGTTCCCCGACTTTATTGGTTTTGTGATCTGGAAATTGATTT
>JAOBSW010000911.1:0-98044 GCA_026214975.1 Gentiana macrophylla | reverse complement strand
CATTGAATAATTTTCTAACTTTCAGAAATCTTATTTGATTATTTTATTTATTTGGTCAAATTAAATTAAATTTTTTATTTTAATATTTTCTAAGTAACATTTACTATCCATATCGTATATGTGGTTAGAGGCCAAAGAATATAATCAACAAACTAATTTAACACTTTATATTAATCTACTTCATATAAAATATGAACACTTTTATTCATCTACATGAAGCATAAGAATGGGAGTATGACATGTCAAAATTATTAAATAATTATCCTAGTCATACAACTAACACATATAAAAAAAATGCTTAAAGTAACATGTGATGGATGGATGGTGCCCCTATCTAAGTGTTACAACTTTAATAGCCAAAACCCATTGATGTATCTTCAAAACTCCTTCTGGAGCTGGAACCTCTTGGGACAAGCACGATAAATAACGGAAAACCTTATTGGACAAGTCATGGACATGTCCTGGAAACCTCTAGGCCGTTTAACCGAGAGGGTGACTCGTTCAGCGAGCCAACTCCACTTCAGATACTCCAAAAAATGTAGAATCAGCAACATCAGGGTACCGCCACTTGATTACATCATAAAAACAACTAAATCTACCAGAGCTAAATCTAAGTATAATAAATATTACAAAATAAGGATTGCATCTCAAAATCCAAAGACCTATACATAAAAATTAAGAGGAAATTCACCAAATCAAAAATTTCCATCATATGGATTCATTCACCACAACATTAAAAGATCTAAACTAAGCAACCAAAGAGATAAAATCTTATCTCCAATATGCAAAGCTAATCCCACTCTTATCATTATTTGAAAAATACAAGGCTGAAAATCGAGCAGAACCAACATTTAGCTCTAGTACCACATGTTGGATTTTGCAGAACATGTCCAGGACATGTCTAGGATCGAATCCTAGACTCACTGGGCCGCTTAACTGAGAGCATGGATCGGTTCAGGGAGCTGGCCTCAACCTGGGATTCTAGGGCGTGTCCAGACTTGTCTAGAATGTGTCTAGGATCTAATCTTGGACACTTGGGACGCTTAACCGAGGGCACTGGTCGGTTTTAGCGAGCTGACCATTACATGGAACTCCATAAACATGTTTCTGGGATGTTCTAGGCTATGATCAAATCAAATACGTAGCAGAAACTTATTTACAGCACGAAATCAAAATAAGAACTTGTATTTACTAAATAATAATCTTGTAATGCAAAAAGGGGTTTAGAGATTATAGATGTAGATGATGTTGAAAATGTAGAAAGAGTGGATTTCAAGATCATCCAACAAGACCTACTCCACACTTGGCTGTGAACCCAATCCAAGCATGTTCCAAAGATTCTAGTAAAAAATCAATTTCCAAAAGCTCCTCAAAGTTCCAATATTTTGCTTTTAGATCTAAGTATTTTAGAGAGAGAAAACTCATTTTCCCAACTACAAAGTGGTGCCCCATTTTATGAATAAACTTGGGTTTTTCATTTCATGTAAGCATCCTGAAATAGAGTACGAAAAACCCACACCAAAATCCCTGTCAGTATGTACGTGGTGGTTACAACTTAAACTATTCAATACATGTTCACAGTCATGCTTTTCGATATTTGAATATTCTCCAAGTTTGTTGTTGTATTATGATCTTTGAATTTTTTCACAGAGACTTTTATTGGTGAGTGAATTGGAGGCAGATTTAGAGAACAAACACGTCGTCTGCTACATTAAGTATTTTGACAAGCTTATTCGAGGTGTTGTGACAAGGAAGTACCCATTTGTAAAGATTTATCACTACGAAGATGTGTTTCTTGTGGCTGCGAATCTTTTAAAGGAAACAAAAACTGAAGTTGCAACAACGAGCACAATAAGCGATAAAGATGTTGTTGATCTGACTAAGGATGATGAAGATGTTGTTCAGTTCTTCACTCCATCAACTAGAATCCTGATTGAAGAAATTTATGCTGCTTCACAGACAACAGTTATTAATGGTGCATCTCCAACTGGTTGTAAAAGAGTTCTCTTTTTCGGTGATGTTCAGAAAGCTACAACTACTGTGAAGATTGAGCCTATTGATGATGACACTCTGATGCAGTCCATGATTGGAAGTTCGAACTTTGTTAAAAGCCTGGTTAAGAAGACCAAAACGAAGCTCAAGCAAAATTAGTTTCCATGGTTTGTTAGTTGCTATGCTCAGCTTGTATTTGAAACAACTCTTTTGTGTTGAAAGTTACATAACCTAATAGAAGCCATTAGTTTGTTCTGCTGAAAAAGTAAACTAATGGTTACTAGTAATATTATGTTAAGTGTATTCTACTATTTTGAATCTTTCTCTTTTTGTTTCAAACTTGGTATGATTAGGTTCACAATGTCAAATGATTAACACAACAAGGTTATGTATAATATATCAACATATAAGCCTTAATTTAAACTCAATAAATGTATAAATGTATGTAGTTCTATTTTTTTTTTTGAAGGAATAGTTACATGCACTATTTTGATTCATGAAGAAAAATGTAAAATTGGTTCGAAAATAATTACTAACCAGCCAGCATCCAACTTTGTGAACTTTTCCACTTGGAACAAACCGGTCAATATGGGTTATGGGTGAACAAAATTTTCAGAAATCAAAACCAACCGGCCAAACCGAATCAACTAAAAGCCGGATAGGGAAACCATGGTTTTCCAATTGGTTTCAATGTTGTTAAAAACCAAACCAATCAAAATCAATTTGGTTTCGGTTTTGTTTTTAACCGCGTAAAACCGACCAAACCGAGAATATATATCCTTCGAACAATCTACGATACATGTATCTTCCCGTTACAGTACTGAACGAGCCTACCTCAGCTGGCCCAGCACAAACTCCTTAATATAAATGCCAAATCCAATCCATTCCTGTAATTGTTTTTTTAGGGCCATTCTTGTAATTGTTGTAACCCTAGGATATCATAACTAAAAACCCTCCCTTCAATAGTTGTTGTTTCACTCCCACGAGTCCCACCATCAGCCAAGAACCGTCCGCCTCTCTCGATCTCTTTGGTCGCCTCCCATCTTCGCTCGCTTCCTTCTGCCCGTCGACCTTAGCTCCGTCCAGCCTCTACACACATGACACGACAGTATGTTCCTTTCTTTGCATCAAGCCTTTTCGTATGTTTTGAAAACTTTTTTATTATCAGTTCTAACTAAATCATGTTTAATCTTACCAGACCGTGGCGAATCGTACCAAGTGAAGAGTAGGCTGTGAAGGCATGTGTTTTCTCGATCCTTCTCCTACGGCTATAGTTGTTAACTTATCTATTCACTTATTGACAAATTGAATTTTTTTCTTTTAAATGTTGCAGGTAACTTGCTCAGATGACTGGTATTGAAAGCTGATTGTTTCAGATTTGAACAAACTACTGAGGCTAAGGTTTGTTTGACTAGTGGTGTGTACATATTTGGTGTGTAGCTATTGTAACGCCCCAAACCCCGCTTCAGAGCCCTAAATGAGTCATAAATGTCCCAGGTCAACTCTTGACTGCCGCCCTCGCTGGTCAACTTGCGCTAAAAAAGTGCCAGGGTGAAGGCGGCTTTTATGTCTCACACTTATATGGGGTGGATTCACTTAATTTACCGACGTGGGATATCACATTCTTCCCCTTATAAGGGATCAAGTCACTCCTCGCCAGGACGGCCAAGATTGTCTCAGATCGTCCTACCAGAGGTAATTAGAGGCCATCCTTACACCGCCTTCTTCTTATGCGGTCACGGTAGATAGTTCCATCTCGATAGTCGGCCCGTCAATCGCTTGAAGACCGCCCGTCCTCTCGCTTAGTGCAAAGGGCTAACCCGAGTTGATGAGACCTTTATGTCTCACACTTATATGGGGTGAGCGTTCACTTAATTTACCGATGTGGATATCACAAATATTTTGTCAACTACAACTATCGATGATTAACTACAAATTAGTATCATCGATAATTAGTGTTTGGCGTTAATGAGTGTTTGGATATTTATAATGTATGCAAGGCAAAGCAATAGATGTGGTTCCCAGCATGGTTCTTTTTTTCATCTGTTTTATATTTTTGTGTATTCATATGTATGCGTATGTATAACATTGTACACAAAGTTTTGTGGCTGTTAGCTAAGTAGTTTGGTTCATGATTTACATTTACAAGGACACTAATTAGAAAGAAGTGCTTTAAAGAATCTTTGTTCTGTTCATTCCTTATTTGTACATTTTGATATATACAATCTTTTTAATCATTTTCTTTGAATGATCTTTGCTTTTTGCAGGTTCTTGTGGAACTATATATCATGTTTTGTGGTATGGATCTGTAAGTTTTCAGGCTCTTTCCTGTTACATTATATGTTGTTGATAGTAGATTATGAATATATTTTTCTATTATGTGTAATTAGTATTTGTGAATTTTTGCATCATTTAACTTTGTTTGATTGGTCTGAACATGTACTTGATATCTCAACTAATATAAAAATATTTGTAGGATTCAGGGAGAAAAGTGTTTCACCTGTCAAACCATACTTCAACCCCTCCTCCCGAGGTCGGATCCTCTCTGCTGTGGCGGATTCATAGCAGACGGTCTTTGTGACGCCAAAACGGCCTCGCTTTTGGTTTAGAGTTAAAAAAACACACACACACACACACAGCAAAACGGCGCGCGTTTTGCTTCAAACGACGCCGCTTTGATCACAAAGACAAGAGGGGCGGACTTACAGTGAGACGATCCCAATTCCTCCTCCCCAAAGAGCTTAAATCCTGGATCGTCCGCCGCTTATGCTTGCTTTTGTATGAACTTAAATGTTATTCTTCGTTTCTTCCTTTTGTGATAATATTAGTTCGAATGTCGTGCAGGATGTTCGAGTGAAGGTTTTCTCCAAGTAGGAGTATTCTGATGATGTGATACTTTTCGTACAGGAGGTAGAAATTTTTAAGCTTCAATTAACATTAAGTACTACATTTTCTGTGCACACGTTTTGGACAGTGGTTCTGTTGCATGTCTTGATACAGCTGGTAGTTGTTAACTTAAACATCATGATATACAACTTTGCTGACTTACCTTTCGTATACTTTTATGAACATTCATATCTTATTATTGTGTTCAAGTAGCCACATGGTAGGTGGTTTTTAGATGATTAGATGCCCTTTCTTATCTCAGGTGTCTAATGAAACGACTATGGCATCTCAATATTTTATTTTTTATATGTGCAGTAACTTCGCCTCAACGCCTTTGCATTGTTACACAATTTCTTCATCGGTTTGTTTTCAATTCACATTGTGCTTTACTTTTAAATTGTTCTTGTTTTCCTCTAAAACTTAAGTACTGATCGGAGATCGTGATTGTATGATGCTTTTAATACATTTTTTTGAGGGCCTGTAAATACATTTCTAAACTTTAGTTGATAGAAAATGATGGTGAATGTATGTGTGTACAGATTGCAATCTATATCAACAATGCTTTTGTATTATAAATATGGAAGTTTATCGAAGACAGACATTTTCTTGCATTGGATGCTGACTTAGTTATAAATGGCCCTATAATCATTTATATGTGTTTTGTTGCATCGTGTAATGTAATTAATGGTTGTAATAACGGCGTCTGCTACTTTGATTTGGTATTTCTCATGCTTTTGTATTTGGGTGGTGTTAGTTTTCCATACTTTATAGTCTTTAGCATATATTGGTTAGAATTTGGTTTGTTGAAATGTTATTTTATGCTTTATATTCGGGTATTTTTAGTTTGTTGTTGCTGTTTTAGCATTTGGACTTCGTTGATTAGTTTATTGTTGTGTTCTTGTTTTTGGTGTTATTTGACAGGAAGTGTTGGATTTAGTACACGTTATATGCTATTAAAAATAGGGAATGAGGAGAAGATGACATAAATATTTCATCAATTGAAAGTAAAAGGACAGCTTTTGAAACTTTTGCGCATAAGCCGACAAAACTATTTATTCATCATCAAAATTCACTGTTCAAATTCACTATTTAAATTCATTGCAGAAATTCACTTATCGAAATTCACTAATTTTCAAAATTCATTGTCGATTCACCGATTTTCTGGATTCATCATCAAAATTTCATTGTCGAAATTCACCGATTTCGGATTCACTTTAGATTCACCGATTTTCTGGATTCACTGTCATTCATTCTCGCTATAAAAATTATGCAATTGTCTTCTCCCTATAAAAAATATGTAGTTGTTAGTTGTCCTGTTACTTAAAAATATTTCAGATTGTGTCCTTATCCCTAATTTTCCATTAAAAATATAACACGATTAAAAAAATTGAGGTTACGTCAAAACCGGAAAAACCGGAACCGAGCACAAACCGAATTGGACCGGCTAAAACAGTTTCAAGGCTCAACCAGGCTCACCATCTTTTATCACCAATCCCTATCAAACTCTTGTCTTTGTCCTTCATCCCCTAAATTCGCGAGACTCCATCTGCAGAGATTAGTCAAATCCACCATTTCACTTCCCATATCTTCTGCAGCAGCTTCCCTCCCTTCGAATCTGAATTGCGGCAGAGTTAAAGAAATGGAGACTGAGAAGACAGAAGATTATGTAGATCCCATTCGGAATCCTCATAGTACTGATCCGGAATTGATTCAGACAATGGCTTATGAGGCTCTTGTTTGGAGTTCGTTTTTTAGGCTTTGTTGTTGGAGATAGAAATTCTCAGGTTACGTTCTTTTAGATATCAGAAAGTTTATTTTTTTTTCCCTTTCATTCTGTTTGCTAACTGCGTTGGCTACATGTTTACTTAGCAAATAATTTTCCGGTTGTGATTCCTTGTGGGTTTTTATTGGTTCCGCTGATTCGGTAACAAAGCATGTGTTTCACTTTCTTGCCCCAAAGCTTGTAATTTATGATATATTAATGGATTTTCTGACTAGAACTAGTAATGTGTGTATATTGCAGAGATCAGGAAAAGTGCCTGGGGTGGGATTGGTTCATGCCCCCTTTTCCTTGTTGCCTATGCCTTTTCCAGAAGTTCACTGGACACATGCTTGTGAGATAGCTCCCATCTTTAATGAGCTTATTGATCGTGTGAGTTTGGACGGAAAATTCCTACATGAATCGCTTGCTAGGTAATGTTCCTATATTTCTCTGATTGTTGATGCATTTGATGGTATGGATATAATTACGAAACTGGTAGGGAACTTATAACTGAAGCATATATGATTATGAATGTTGTTTTTCGATAACTCTCATTCAGACAAATCTTTTCCAGTATGTCTTACATTTGAACTAGCGTTTTGTTTACCGTATGTAATAGATTTTAGAAGAATTCAACTACACACCAGGACTCGGTTGGACCTCGCTGCATACGATTTTGATCTGAGTGATAAATGATTGCTTTGCTATGTGTCTTACAGATTTTGCATCTATATATTTAGCAGTTTCATAACCTTTAGTACTATTCCTTACTCTGTCCAAAACTATTGTTCAATTGTATTCCACTCAGGAGCTCAGTGAATCATTTCACCGTTGCTTTGCTCATCTTTTCCCTAAAGTGTGCTACATGGATTCAATTCAAATTGGAGCAATTCCTGTTTACGTCTGAGTATCAATTGGTCCTTATGGTTTCTGTCTGTACTGCACAACTTTGGAGGATTTTTGATGATTTTGATTTCAAAACCTTTTTTTTGTTTCCCCCCTCATTTTAGTTATTTTTATTGTCAATTACTTTATGTTCTGCAAATTGTTTGCTTGTGTTTCTTCGATTTTCTTTTGCTTTCATGGTTCATGCTTTCTTTTCAAGTTAGGAATTCAAATGGCATATCTACTTATGTCTGAGTGCGGACATGAGCCCCAGCGACATAAATAAAAAAAAACATATATAGATTTTACAAAAATCGTGTTCTGTGCTTATAGTGTCCACAGTGAATCAATGAAATTGACATCGTATATAAGAGACCATAAAGGTGGAGAAAATCCTGATTGCTATCTTCTATGTTCTAAAAGACGCTAGGCGCTAAGTCGGCCGGTGATGGGGCGCTTGGCTTTGATGGCTAGTCAGGCGCCTGGTTTTTGTTTTCATTCTTTTGTTTTTTAAATAATACTATAGTTGTCCAACATAAATCAATAAATCATAAAGCATAAGCATTAAGGAAATGTGTCAAAAGACTAACTAATGTACAAAAACACATGAGATTAAGTTAAAATAAGTCTAAGAACTCAAGAGTCAAGAGTTTGACTCTCAACTCGAATCTTCAAAGAGTCAAGAGTCAAGATTCAAGAGAAGCCTTGCCGCCTAGGACACGCCTCTGAGCTGTCTAGCCCACCTAGACCCCTACCTGCCTAGGCATGTCCGCCTAGGGTGTAATCGGATCGGTGGGAGGCCGCCTAGCGCCTAGGCCACCCCGCCTGGGCCGATTTTTAGAACACTGGCTATCTTTAATAATTTGTATAATTACTCGTGTAACACACATGGTTGGTCATGAATTTTACAAAGATGGAGACAAGGATGCAACCTACTATGTAAATTGACATAAACGGAAAATGCTTGCTTACTGTTTATATATATATATATATATATATATATATATATATATATATATATATATATATATATATATATTTCTTTAAATCAGTCGAGAATAACAATGACATGCCTTGAATTATACAAACCTCTAGTACTAACAAAATGTATTCCATATTGTTAGAGTCCTAAGAGTGTTAAAATAAAAAGCAAGAAGATGATGATAGAATGTTTATGCAGTGTCTAAGTGTCTTAAGCGTTTACTTTCTGCCAAGCTCAAGTACAATTCAACCTACCCCATTGTTTAGGGGATTAAGTATTGAAAAAGGTAACTCGGTGTATTCAGTAAATGCTAGCATTATTTCTCCAATTCATTTCAGGTCCTCCATCACAGTATCATCCTCTCAACCCTGCATCAGTCCCAATCTTGAATATATTTCAGAGACTGATTGTTAAGTCAGTATATCATGTTTAAGCATGTAAAATCAATGTTTTCTTTGACTGACTGGATTTTGGTGTCGTCGAGGTTACGGAATGTGTATTGATCGCAAAACCTAGGTACCAAAGGTGTTGAATCTAGATGTTGGGTGTTATTATAGGAAAATATCGTTGAATCAAGATGCTGGATACTAGTTTGGGAAGAAGCATTCCTGGATATAGAATCAAAACTTTGCTTTGTTATTTATTGTATTGTAAAGCACTTTGTAATTTCTATTTCAGGAAGTACGCCTAGGATTACACCGCTCAGACTACATGCTGGATGAACAAACTAAATCACTTTTATAGATAGAGCTCAACACGATATCATCATCATTTCCAGGGTCGAGTTCTCTTGTCAGTGAGCTTCACAGGTGATCCAAGAGTTGATTCATGTGATCATACGTTATTACTTTTTCCTAGTTTCTGGCTAGTAGTACTGTACTTATTTACTGATAAAAACAACACCACCAAAACTTAAGCCATAATCTAGCCGTTCAAGATCAGCTGTCTGATCTTTCTCTGTCATTTCATAGTGTAAATCAAACTCTAAAATATTGAGCAAAATTTTCCTTAAATAACGTGAATATGCAAAAACAGTTTTGAAAAGCTTATCCACGCTTGCCTTTTGAACATGCTAATTCTTTTATTTTATTTTGAAAATCAGAACATGAGTCTGCACACTCGCACATCCAATTGAAATAATTAACTCCAGCAGCTAGAAACTTGTTTTTCTTATAGTTTATGTTTACTTCTTCCTTGTTTGATAAATAATAAAGATTCTTCTAATGCAAGGATTGCATGTATGCCATGTCCAGATTGTCAGGGAAGCACTTGAGTATTTGCATGCACCTAATATTTCTGTAAGGTTTTGATGAACGGAGATCTAATAACCGGATGTAAAAACCCTTTTTAAAAATTATTTGAACTTTATGTCTAGTATTATACGGTTTGGACTAAATTGCATCTATCAACAAAATACTGTGTTCTCTCCTTTCAGAAACGTATATCAATAGCTAAACGAACCAAAGCACTTTGAAATAAGATTGTAAAAGTTACAAGGCTGTGACTCAAAGTTCAAACTAATAGACATCATAATCTTTGCAGGATGTTGCTGCATCAGTTTAAGCATCGACTTTCAATGAATCCTGAAAGTATTCCGAGAAATTATGCTGTTAATGGGTTTGCTTTAGCTTTATCTAAAGCTTGGACTGAGTACAATAACCAAAGGTAAGTGAATTGATTGGTGATACGTCTAAAAATAATATATACGGTTCAGGGGTGTAATCATGGTTGTGGTGCAACCTGAGGCGGAACATGTATGATCAGCATTGGCTATGTACTGTACTCAAAGAAATATATCCTTTTGTGTTTCTGCCAATGGTTCATTTGCAGGACCCTTTAAAGACACCACAACCAACTTACCGTGACATCATACCTCACCATACTGAAATTTATTTTCAGAAAGTTAGTATGATTGACTTTTTTAAAAGTTGAATATAGGTTACATAATCGAGTTTTAAAAAGTCAATCGTCACTATCGAGTTTTCGAAAGTCAATTTTCAGCGTCATGCCGTGGTTCTGTCAACTTCATGCTTCATATTTTATTTTCCTCTTTATATATAGACCATCCTTAACTTTCTAACACACACCAAGTAAAGAGCATCCGGAAAACACTAGCTGAAATTGAGGCTGGAGGGGAACTCCAAGCTGATGGAACACTTGTTGTGTGAGTATCTTATGGGAACAGAAGTACAAATTCTGATACTTTGCTTTAACATCAGAGCCTTATTTTAAAAATCCATTTGCTCTATATTGCAGTGGCGGTGAAATCATTGCTGTGGTCTATTTTAGAGCTGGGTATGCACCAACTGACTATCCATCAGAATCAGTGAGTATGCTTGATCTCTCTATTAATTATCTTCTTTATCTTCAAATGTATTTAAGTCTTCTTGTGGAAATAATGTGTTGGATTGATTACTGATTTGTAGAATATTTGTTAGTTATGTATTACTAGAATCAGGGAATTAATTATATAGAGTTATACTTACATATTCGTAAAGGAGTTTCCTAAAACAATTGATTAGGTTGATTTCCTAACAGTGCTTCCTATATTCGTGAGATCTCATTGATTTCCCTGTACTCTATATATATTTTAACTTACATACGGATGACAAGAAAATTCTTCTTCTCATCCTACAGTCATATTTACATGGTATCAGAGCTCAGTTTCTCATAAAAAAGCACAAAAACTTCTCATCTCGTATATATTTGGTTATTCCTAAATCAGGATCAACCTTGATTTAGGAATCCTCCGAAGTTACCAGAAATATTTGGGTTTCCCTAACGAAGGCAAAATCTAAATTGAAAGAATATTTCTTGATTTCTTACCATGTTACAAAACCATTTAAATGCTAAGACCAAGATCCTAAAATATGATAATGCAAGATAATACGTCACTACTGATAAAGTTCTAACACGGATTGAATGAATTGATCCTTTCTCCTCTATTCATTGCCCTATATAGATAGTACAATACATATGATAAACACAACCTAGAAAACTGAACTCCTATAGGAAAGGGACTGTCTAAGGCGAGTTACTACTATACTCTGATACCATGTTAAAGTTATAATACAGTAAAAAAAAAAACTAGGCTCGAATTAATTGATCTCTTCTCCTTCATTCAATACTTTATATAGGACAAGCACAACCTTGAAAACCACACTCCTAAATGAAAGGGACCGTCTAAGCCTGCTTGCTAGTACACTCAGCCCCACGGGTTTTGTAACAAACACGGTAGCCCATTTTATTAAAAGGGAGTGGGAATAAAGGATAGAAAAAGGGGGAAAAAATAGGAATGGAAATACAAGGCTGGTGGTAAGGACAATTTCACTGTTCGTTACCCCAAATTCACTCTTCCATTGTTTCATTGTTTTTTACGAAAATAACGTTGGAAAAATATCAAATGGGATGTTTGAATAAAGAGGACAAAAACGGAAAGATATGTGAAAGAATTACGATCTTTTGACGTTTAGATCAAAAAATATATTCATTTTTGCAATTGAATAGGAGAGCAAATTCAAATTGTAGTGGAATAAAGACTTGTTCTTTTTACCCAATATAAATTTCCACTTCCACTGTGTTGTTTACATATTTATATTTCATTTGTCCTTTTTTACAATAAAGCTATTAAACTACTAATATAACCACCAAACTCACTCACTCTTAGAGCTACATGGACCAAATTAATTCTTGCCCACACACTCCTGAATAGAATGGTACCTTAAAAAGAAAAAGTAGGCAGTTGCTAGAAAAGACAATGGCACTTTTCTTTTCTATGGCGATTCTGAAATATCTTTAGGGTTAAATCTTAGCTTACATCTATTTACCTTATAAGTTGCCTTCCTTCAAGAACCTTAATCTGTCAAGCTCCTAAAAGTGTACCTACTGAAATACCCTCATGGTAACCCCCTACCCTTTGATTTACCACCAAAAGTTTTTGGCTGGACTATGTTTTTTCACCTATATATTCGCAGTAAACTTGATTTAAAGTCCCTCAAGTGTGTCTTTATTGGCTATTCCTCTCGCAAAAAGGGTTATAAGTGTTTTTGTCCTATCACACGAAGAGTGTATGAAACCTTAAATGTCACTTTTCTTGAACACCTTATTTCAATACCACTGAAGTCTCGTGAACTTTAGTTTCTTTCACATGATCTACCTTACCTACATGCATCATCTTCTGAATTTGAACCGCAAAAATCTCATGTAACCCTATTGAATCAATACAAATTGTAAAAAAATAATTAAGGAAAAACTTCTGTATTTTATTCCAAAACACATGTTGGGTATTTATAATACATAGAAACCCTTCATACAAGTAACCTAGCTGCCTCACATCCCGACGTAGCGCTAGGAGTCTTTACTATTAAGTATTGCTAATCTCCTAAATTTTTAGAAGAATAGATAATAGGCCGGCCCATTATACAACCGCCTTAACATAAAAATAAAAAAAACACTAAAATACATATTCCAATACCCAATCTCAAGTTGACGCATAGATGTTAATCATGCCTAACTTGCTTACAAACCCATCAATTTTTTTTCCAAGAGCTTTTATCAAACCACCAGCTCTTTTGCTTGGAGGATGGCAAGAAGGAAACACACACTTCACCACTTTCAAGCTTTCTCTTTGATGAAGTGACGATCAATCTCCACATGCTTTATTCGATCATGATGCACCGGATCATTTGCTATATCTATCGCTGCGTGATATAAAACAATGTGTTAAATAATATTTTTTTTATTTATAAATTGTGGGTTTAAAGGAACGACTTTGTCTCCTTTTAAAGTTACTATCTGTTGCATTTTAGTTACAAATATGAATATAAAATTATTATAATTTAAAGCAGATTATTTTTTTAAAATACAATTGTATAAAATTGTTGAGTAAGTTTAAACCTAGGGTTCGTTAATTAGTCGATTGTTGACTTCAAACCCAAACATCGTCAGTTAGTTCAATATTTGATTTGAATCTCAGGGTTTGTTATACATATTAGCGATTTCAAACCACTATCTTTCTTTATATAGATCATTCTGATAGTACTATCTACTGGTGATAGTCAGTTCGTTGTTGATCGAATGAGTTAAGTCTTGGGGTTCGTTGATTACCCCGGGATTGATTTGAATCTCGGGGTTCGTTATACATATAAGCGATTTCAAACATCTATCTTTCTTTATATAAATCATTCTGATAGTACTATCCTCTATTGAGCGTCGGTTCGTTATTGATCGAATGAGTTAAGGCTCGGGGTTCGTGGATTACCCCAGGATTGATTTGAATCTCAGGGTTCGTTATATATATAAGCGATTTCAAACCTCTATCTTTCTTTATATAGATCATTCTGATAGTACTATCTGTTGTGGATCGTCGGTTCGTTATTGATCGAATGTGTTGAGGCTTGGGGTTCGTTGATTACCCCGGGATTGATTTGAATCTCGGAGTTCGTTATACATATAAGCGATTTCAAACCTCTATCTTTCTTTATATAAATCATTCTGACAGGACTACCCACTATGGACCGTCGGTTCGTTATTGATCGAATGAGTTAAGGACACTGGGTTTGTTGTCGATTAAGAGAATTCAAATCAAGTTCATTATTGAGAATGATTTACGTTAATTAGCGATTTCAAATCAAGGCGGTTGCAAATATATATTATGTTTAATATAAGTTTTAATATATTTTAATTTAATACAAAGTATAATAAAATTATTTTATTTAAATTTGATTTAATGGGACAATATGCCGTCCCTTAAAATCACGCTCATCGTTCTTTCTCTTTCCCTCTTCCCCCTTCGCGATTTCTGAAAAAAAAACCTCCGCCTCTCATCTGCCTCCCCATCTCTGTCTTGCCGCCGCCTCATCACCACCACCAGCCAGAGCAACATCGCATAGCTCGGCGAGAAATAGTAGCGACTCCGGCGACAACAACAGCAAAGACTCCGTTGCATTCGTGAGCCCGCTCCGGCCAACAACAACTGCTGAGGTAGTCTATCATAGCTGAGGTAGTCTTTCATAGGAATTTTTGTGATTGTCTATGACGATTCTGAAAAGTGTTGGAGAAAACTCATTGTGCTTGATTAGCACTTTCACCGCTAACGGGCAAGGGGTGGGGGCTGCATTTATCATCAATTTATGCTGTAAATTTTGAATTTGTTTTTCTTTCATATATCTGGTCCTTAATGTCCTTTTTTATGTCCAAAATGTGTATTTTTTTTTATGAAAGTTGAAAGTTGAAATTGATTGGAGCAAGTTTATGTGGTGAGTTTGGTTTGATGGTGAGTTGTTTGGTTTTGGGCTAGGTAAGTTTACATTGAGACATGGAAGTTGATGGTGTATGAGTATGGTGTAGGTAAGCATTTTTTCATGTATATGTTAATGTTGAGATTGATTGAGGCTTTATGGTGAGATTGATGCTTATGGTGAGATTTATTGGTGTAGAAGGACTTGGTTATAAATTTGGTATTGTTCGATTGTAGTAAACTTTGGTGTTGTAGTTTTGAGAAGTTGAGAAATTTGTTGTTGGTAGTAATGAAATTGTCCATATTGATGGTTTGATCGCGTTAACGGTCTTTGTTAAATCTTGAAAATGGTGCTGAAAATGGCTCTGTTTAAGAGACTATTGTTATTGGAAATATTGATCACACTTACGCTTAGAGTGAAAGTGTTTTAAATGTTAAAAGTGTGATCAATATTTTCAATATCAATGGTCTCTGAAACAGAGCCATTTTCAGTACCATTTTGGGTAGGAACAACACCCTTATGCACGATTAAACTATCAATATGGACAATTTCATTACTACCAACAACAAATTTCCCAACTTCTCAAAACTACAATACCAAAGTTTACTACAATCGAACAATACCAAATTTATAACCAAGTACTTCTACACCAATAAATCTCATCATCAAGCCTCAATCAATCTCAACATGAACATATAGATGAAAAAATTCTTACCTACACCATACTCATACACTATCAACTTCCATGTCCCAATGTAAACTTACCTAGCCCAAAACTAAACAACACCAAACAACTCACCATCAAACCAAACTCAACACATAACCTTGCTGCAATCAATTTCAATTTTCAACTTTCATAAAAAAATACAGATTTTGAAAATAAAATGGACATTAAGGACCAGATATATGAAAGAAAAACAAATTCAAAGTTTGCAGCATAAATTGATGATAAATGCACTTCCCCACCCTCGCTGTTAGCGGTGAAAGTGCTAATCAAGCACAATGAGTTTTCTCCAACACTTTTCGAAATCTTCATAGACAATCACAAAAACTCCTATGAAAGACTACCTCAGCTATGAAAGACTACCCAAACAGTTGTTGGCCGGAGTCATTGCTTTCGCGGAGTCGCTTTGCTTATGTTGCTCTTCTTTGGTGGTGGTGTGAGCAAGCGGCGGCAAGAGAGACGGGGATGCAGATGAACTAATTGATTACTAGTGGGTTAATGGTAAATAATGATAAGATGCATTGAAAAAGGTTTACGGAGTAATCCTACTTCAGTACGGATAGTCTATGGAAGATTAGTTTATATGAAATGATTATATCAATGGACACTTATCGACTAGACGTTTTGAGAATAAGATATCTATAATCGATAGAGTTCAGTTTCAGATTTATGGTGGCGTAATTCCGGAATTACTGAATTAAGTAGAAATATTCTGTTCGATGAATATTTTATTTAATTTATTGTTGCTACTGATTATAGGTCCATGGTCCCCATGGAACCTCGAACATAAATTAAATAGTTGGTCTATTTAATTAATATGCAATATTATTTATTTAGTAAATAATATGTAAAATAGAAAAGACATTTTCTATTAAATTAAATGATTAAGGTGGCGCCATTAATGTGGGTAATTTAGGAGAAGAATTTTTCTTAGATAATGTCACATGTGTAATTAATTAATTATCTATTTGTTGGATAATTAATGGAAAAATAAAGAGATTGATTTTTTGGGAATTATCTCTTATTTTGAGGCAAAAATATATTTTCCTTATGGGAATACGTTTTTGTGGCGTGAAAATGATAACTCTCTTGACTAGTTATTTTTTCAATATAAAGAGAGTTTCTCCCAACACAATTTGAGTCACAAATTGCGCCGCAAATAAATCAAAAGGAAGAAAAATTAGTTTCTTGCCTTAGGTTTTTCTTGTGCATATTCGAGGAGGTTCTACGGTGAGGATCGACGTTAGGAGATACAATTCAGAAGACTACGGTTTCTCCCTTTTGTCGAATTTCTCATCTCTTTCGTGGTAAAATCGCATGCGAATTTAATTCGTAGCTTCCGCTGTGCTAGATCGAGTGTCTCGATCGGTGCTTAGAATCAGATCTGACGATCCAATTATGGATTGGATCCGGATTCGGGTTTCTGTATATCCAGCACGAGGTTCGTAAATTACCCAGGGATTGATTTTAATCTCAGAGTTCATTATACATATAAGCTATTTCAAACCTCTATCTTTCTTTATATAGATCATTCTGATAGGACTACCCACTATGGACCATCGGTTCGTTATTGATCGAATGAGTTAAGGATCTGGGTTTGTTGTCGATTAAGAGAATTGAAATTTGAAGTTCATTATTGAGAAGTGATTTCTTTAATTAGCGATTTCAAATGCGAAGGCGGTTGCAAATGTATATTAAGTTTAATATAAGTTTTAATATATTTTAATTTAATACAAAGTATAATAAAATTATTTTATTTAAATTTGGTTTAATGGGACAACATGTCGTCCCTTAAAATCGAACGCTCTTTCTTTCACTTTCCCTCTTCCCTTTCACGATTTCTGAAAAAAAAAAACCTCCGCCTGTCCTCCGCATCCCCGTCTCTCTCTTGCTGCCGCTCCTCGGCCACCACCAGCAAGAGCAACATCAGCAGCAGCTCAGTAAATAAAGCAGAAAGCAGCGGCGTTGGTTCAAGAACGACTCCGCCAACAACAAGCTCACTGGGTAGTCTTTCATAGCTGAGGTAGTCTTTCATAGGAGTTTTTGTGATTGTTTATTAAGATTTCGAAAAGTGTTGGAGAAAACTCATTGTGCTTGATTAGCACTTTCACCGCTAGGCGGGGGTGGGAAATGCATTTATCATCAATTTATCTTTATAAACTTTGAATTTATTTTTCTTTCATATATCTGGTCCTTAATGTCCATTTTATTTCCAAAATGTGTATTTTTTGATGAAAGTTAAAAGTTGAAATTGATTGGAGCAAGGTTATGTGGTGAGTTTGGTTTGATGGTGAGTTGTTTGGTGTTGTTTGGTTTTGGGCTAGGTAAGTTTACATTGGGACATGGAAGTTGATAGTGTATGAGTATGATGTAGGTAAGCATTTTTTCATGTATATGTTCATGTTGAGATTGATTGAGGCTTGATGGTGAGATTTATTGGTGTAGAAGGACTTGGTTATAAATTTGGTATTGTTCGATTGTAGTAAACTTTGGTATTGTAGTTTTGAGAAGTTGGGAAATTTGTTGTTGGTAGTAATGAAATTGTCAATATTGATGGTTTGATCGTGCATAAAGGTGCTGTTCGTACCCAAAATGGTACTGAAAATGGCTCTGTTTCAGAGACCATTGTTATTGAAAATATTGATCACACTTACACTTAGAGTGAAAGTGTTTTAAATGTTAAAAGTCTTTGTTTCCTTGTTTGAAACATCTTAAAAGGAAAAAATAGTCTTTGTTTCCTTGTTGGGAAAATATCATGCCATAAATATATCCAAATTAATCATGTAGGTATTGGTAGCTCTGTTATTTCTTCTTTGATTCCCACATTTAAGGTCTAGTTCAATGTGTAGTTTGTGTCATAATATAGGTAATTGCCATGTAAATTTCTTCCTTGTTTCCCACTCTATTTTTTATTGTGTGTCAAAGAGTCTCTCTTGATATCTAATATGTGGTATTGGGAAGCTTTAGCTATCTATCATGTCATCTTCGAAGGAGATTCGATGATGATTTTTCACAAGCTCTCTTCCAATGCCATAGGTTTTGTTAGGATTGTGTAGTGTTATTGATGATTGTAGAAGCCTTATTTCATGTTATAGTCATTGCCGCTTCTCCTTTCTTTAAAAGAACGGGAAGAAGGGGTCTCTCTGTAGTAGTATGATAGGAGCTCTTCCTCTCTTTTGATGCTTCTGACAAGTAGATTTGTATGTTTTATTCATCGGTTTTTGAAGATGAAATATGTCTATTTTGATTTATCTTTTAATGTTTTCTGTATCTTTTTCTCAGACTGAAGTGGACATCTTTATATTCTCATCCTCAAAGTGGGTCATTTACCAGCAGTTCCTGCCGAGTTGAAAATGGTAAATGTTCTTGGATTGGATTAACCATGTTTTTATAGATAACCAATTCCTTTATTATTACACCTGTCTCGTATTCTTTTCCTTATATATGGTTTAGACAGAGACCGTAGGATCTGTTTATAATTTTATACAATTTGTGTCTTGGATATAATTATTTGATATTTTTAGTAAAATTTCAGATAACTCTTTAGCTGTGAGAAATTTAGGATACGTCATGGGTGGAAGACTTCCGGCGAATATCATTATTGAAGATGTTTCTTATCAGTTGGATATGCTCAAACTCTGGAACAACAAAATACCTTATGCAGAGGGCGTGTGACGTATAATGGAGGATTGACAGTTAAAAAATCATTCTTTTTTCATGACAACCAGGATTCAACCCGAGAGATGTTTTCTCTCTCCTCTCGGGTGATTCATGACTTTGTGTTATGCCCTTGGTTCTACACCGAAGTCAACATTAAGAGTATGTTTGCCGTTTGCTATGACTACTTTGAAGACTTCTTGGATTCTTATGATTTTTTGTCTGATCCCATCCATTTGAATCTCGTGACCAATGTACGCACATACTATATAGATCCCTATACCCAACATCCCCACACAAATGTGCAGACTATAGTTCATGGGCTTTTATCAGGTATAATATAATGCATATGAATGCGGAATTGGTTTTCAGCAATTTGTTGGACAAACCCAATTGTAACGTAAAACGCGGGAGTAAGGTAAATATATTTTGGGTTAATATAACTCGTGAGAGTTTTGATGGAGATGACAGGTGGAACAAGTCCATAGACTTAAATATCAAGAAATTTAAGACTTTCCTTTACACGAAAGTTATCCGTGTTGATTGGCTTGTGAAACGGATATTTTTGAGTTGCTTCGATATCCCAGTCTCGTCTCCGTAAGTATTATAAATCTTACATTTTATCATACATTTTTTGATCACATTTTTACCGTTTTTAAATGATGTGTCAGGGAAAAACGTCTGTCAATTGCGATCAACCATCCCTTCTTGAGGACTGACAAGTTGGACATATTGTATCTTATTGTAAAAGTTCATCAAGCCTGTTCTGCCAATAACACTGAGGGCACTTGTGGGAAATTCGTCTCGAGAGCGGGTATTGCGTCATTTGCGAGATATGTAACCTCCTCCTCACTCTCGGTGATGACAAATACAAAGTCGAATTCCAATCCTGCAAATTGGGTGGCCAATGTAAGTAAGGCTGGGTTGTAAGAACTCTCAAGGGTTTATAAGGGACTGCTGATCTAACAACTCTTATAAGGCTGCTACAAAATCTTGTCGTACATTATTGTGATCCTAAACAAAACCTGAATTTGGATCATGTTTACCAGGATATCCAACGTACGTGGCCGCTACAACCAACGTACGTTGGATATCCCTTGTAAACCCTTGAGAGTCCCACCGTTACCTTGCGCCAAGAAATTTCTTACAACCCTCAGCCTTACTTACATTGGCCACCCAATTTGCAGTATTGGAGTTCGACTTTGTATTGGTCATCAATGGAAGTGAGGAGGAGGTTACATATCTCGCAAATGACGCAATACCCGCTCTCGAGACGAATTTCCCACAAGTGCCCTTAATGTTATTATTGGCAGAACAGGCTTGATGAACTTTTACAATGAGATACAATATGTCAATCCTCAAGAAGGGATGGTTGATCGCCATTGACAGGCGTTTATCCATGACACAACATTTAAAAATGTGATTTAAAAAATATATGATAAAATGTAATATTTACGGAGACGAGACTTGGATGTCGAAGCATCTCAGAAATATCCGTTTCACAAGCCAATTAACAGGGATAATTTTCTTGTCAAGAAAAGTCTTAAATTTCTTGATATTTAAGTCTATGGACATGGTCCACCTGTCATCTCCATCAAAATTCTCACGAGTTATATTAACCCGAATTATCTTTACCTTACTCCCGCATTTTACGTAACAATTGGGTTTGTCCAACAAATTGCTGGAAACCAATTACGCATGCATATGTATTATACCTGATAAAAGCCCATGAACCGTAGTCTGCACATTTGTGTGGGGATGTTGATTATAGGGTTCTATATAGTATGTGCGTACCTTGGTCACGGGATTCAAATGGATGGGATCAAACAAAAAATCATAAGCATCCAAGAAGTCTTCAAAGTAGTCATAGCAAACGGCAAACATACTCTTATTGTTGACTTCAGTGTAGAACCAAGGACGTAACACAAAGTCATGAATCACCCGAGAGGAGAGAGAAAACATCTCTCGGGTTGAATCCCGGTTGTCATGAAAAAAAAAGGATTTTTTAACCGTCAATCTTCCATTATACGTCACAATCCCTCCGCAATAAGGTATTTTGTTGTCCCAGAGTTTGAGCATATCCAACTGGTAAGAAATATCTTCAATAATGATATTCGCCGGAAGACCTTCCACCCATGACGTATCATAAATTTATCACAGCTAAAGGGCTATCTGAAATTTTACTAAAAATATCAAATAATTATATCTAAGACACAAAGTGTATAAAATTATAAATAGATCCTACGGTCTCTGTCTAAACCATATATAAGGAAAAGAATACGCGACACGTGTAATAATAAGGGAATTGGTTATCTATAAAAACATAGTTAATCCAATCCAAGAACATTTACCATTTTCAACTCAGTAGGAACTGCTGGTAGATGACCAACTCTGAGGATGAGAATATAAAGATGCCTACTTCAGTCTGAGAAAAAGATACAGACAACATTAAAAGGTAAATCAAAATAGACAGACTTCAACTTCAAGAACCGATGAATAAAACATACAGATCTATTTGCTGTAAGCATCAAAAGGAGGGAAGAGCTCCCATACCTATCAAGGAGAGACCCTTCTTCCCGTTCTTTTAAGAAAGGAGAAGCGGGCAACAGACTAAAACATGAAATAAGGCTTCTACAATCATCAATAACATTACCCAATCCTAACAAAACCTACGGCATTGGAAGAGAGTTTGTGAAAAATCATCATCGAATCTCCTTCGAAGATAACATGATAGATTGCTAAAGCTTCCCAATACCACATATTAGATATCAAGACAGACTCTTGGACACCAAATAAAAAATAGAGTGGGATACAATAAAGAAAATGCCCTTAAAGGTTTATATTTAAAGCCTTAAAGGTTGGGGAATGTGGACCCTTCCACAAAATGCCTTTCTCTATTTTTCTTGCCGTGGTCTTCAAAAAAGGAAGTTCCAATGTTGACCCGTTCCAATATATACTACTACTACTCGTTTTCTCCACTTGTTTGAAGGTACGACTTGGAAAATTGGTGATCTATTTTGACCATTCAACATATAGGACTTTGTCCTCAAGACCAAGATCTCTACTTATATATATATATATATATATATATATATATATATATATATATATATATATATATATATATATATATATATATATATAAAAGTAAGAGATATATATTAGGAAAATAAACAATCGTCTTCCGCATTTAGCGGTTACTTTGGTTGTATTTAATTAACTCTGATACATTACGATGGCATGTCCAGCACGTGTCGGCTGATGAAATGAATATCCGACATATCTTAGACACCTCCCAACATCGTATGAATACTTTTCGACACCACTCGGTGTTTTTTTTTTTTCAATCAATTTCTACTTAAATCTATTTTAACCGAAAATATGAAGCTATCTTCGACATTATCTGCAACAACACGTGTTCTACTAAAAACACGACACGACACGCTCCGATACACCTCGACGCCATATCCAACAAGTGTCGGTTGATGAAATGAATATTAATTAAAAATTAATTAAAATCTAACACACTGTCAATACTCCATGACACAAAATCGACACTTTTGGACACTCTGATCCCTTTGTGTATTCTCGGATCTGAAATTTAATTTTAACGGGTAATGGTAAAATACATAATTCAATTTCCATAGAAATTAAATCAATAATACACTATAGCCAATTTAATAATATTTGTGGCCGAAATATTTTTTTTTCAGGATATTTAATATTTTATATGAACGATATGTTTTTTTCAAAAAATAAATTCATTTCAAGAATTTTAATATTTAATGTAATTGTCAAACCAAATATTTTTAAGCGTGATATAAAGATCGTGTAAAAGCGACGTATAGTGGCGCTATATCTTGAAAATAGTTATATCGCCAGTGTCTGAAACGATATGTTTTTTTATGAAATCAATTTATTTTAAAAATTTATAAGATTTCATATAACGCGTCACAATTTTTTTTGGTATGATACTGAAGATCGTTATCGGCAATGAAGTCGTAATTTTATATTTTGAAAATAATCATACCTTTTGCTACATATATTCGTGCATTAAAATGTGATACAATTGAGTCATCAAAATGAAATAATTTAACTCAAACTCTTCTTCTCAAAAAAAAAAAAAAATTTAAAAATTCTGGACTGCACCATGAACAGTTAAAAAAAAAAAAAAAAAAAATTGACTGGCTATGAACAGTAAAATTGCCAGTGAAAAAAAAAAAAGTGTCACTAAGGAGGAAACATTGTCTTCTTATATTAATATATATATATATATATATATATATATATATATATATATATATATATATATATATATATATATATATATGGTGTAACAAAAGCAGAATATTATTGGGTCAGAGGCCATCAATTTCCTTAGTTGAATAAACATGGAGAAGCTATTGGCAATAATATCGTGTTCATGTTGTTTGTTATGGGTTTTCTTAGAGCCAGTAGTTCCTTGATTTGGGTAAGAAATCCCTTTCAAAGCTGTGAATTTAGGTACTTGGCTCATAGCGGAAGGTTGGATGAAACCATCTCTCTTTGATCAAATTCCCATTAACAAGGACCTTTTAGATGGTACTCAAGTTCAACTAAGGTCTGTACATCTCAACAAGTACCTATCCGCAGAGTGCATGACATGAACCCTTTTGGGCTTGATAACTAATGTTCTTCAAAAGACCTTAGAGCTTGCTAAAACCAGTGTTCTAAAAATCGCAAAACGCTGTCGCCTAGGCGCTAAAGCGCACCCAAGCGATTCGACTTGGCTCTAAGCGATCTCGGCTAGGCGACTGGGTGTTGGGCGATTTTAGGCGCTCTCTGGCGCTCTAGGCGCTCTGGCGCTCTGAGCCACTTCTAGGCGCTCTGGCGACACTGGCGCCGCTTAAGCGACCTTAGGATATTAGGGTTCCATCTAGGAAAAAGCTTTGTAAACTAGAATTCTTCGGATCAAGTCATCCAAAGTAAAGATATTACACTCTGTGAGTTTTCCCCAAAGCTGTAAAAAGCTATTACTTTGAATGTTGGAACTCAAGAGACTTGTACTCGATTAGTGTAAGGCGCCTAAAACCCTAAAACCCCTTAAAACCCTAGAACACTTTGGCGCCGCTTAGCGCTACTATGCACAGACCGACCTCGCCTAGCGATTTTAGAACACCACTAAAACTATATAATGAAGGGGTGTTGGAATATGAAATGACTGAAAATGAGATAAATGGAATGAAAGATAAGTGAAGCAAGTGGATTATAAAGATGATGTTTAATGGTGAATTAATGATGAGTTGAATTATTGTAAAACATATTTTTATTTTTATTTTTTTTACTTCAAGGTTTTTTATAATAAAAAAAAACAATAATTCAAGTTCTAAATGTTGATTAATCAAATATAATACATAATAAATTACTTTTAAAGTATGGGCTAAAAGTGATACGGGTCGTGACAGTGTGCACCCTTACATAGGACTCGGGCTCCCATACAAGAGGTATAGTGGAGGACACTGGATGGAGGACACTAGGCGATAGTGACATAACATACCCTCCATATTTACATCCTCAAGGTAAATTGAAGGAGGAATCATCACAAGTTGACAAACAAACAATGCTCTTAATGTTTCTATATGTATACTACATTACTCAATGACACTTGATAAAGTTTCCATGACAAGGCAGGGCCGTTCCTGGCTTTTGGAGGCCCGGGGCGAGATTAAAACAATGTCCTTTTTTATTAACAAAATTAATATACATATATAAATGGAATGAATCGATTCGCATATAAGATAAAACTAAGACGAAATTCTATTAATATAATAATTGTATCTAACAATATACTATAAATGTCAAAACAACGTAATTATTAAATCAGTAACGAGATATAGCAATAGCAGAGACAAAATAGCGCACATGTAATTAAAAACATCAACGGATTGCTAACACTTACGGACAACACAACTGCAGTAACAAGAAAACAAACTAATCAAGAAAAAAAAATTCTTCGTGCGTCATTCGAATTTGCATCTCCATGATGCAATAACAACTTCTTCACCACTATGACAACATACATGGACATGAAAATGACTAGTTTTTTGCCTTCTTATATAAACCAAGACAATATATGGGTTGAGACTGATAACAAAGCACAGGTTCCTTGGAGGCACATGCTAAATATTCATTAACTTCGGATGCTGATTCAACAATATCATATGCGAATCTCTCACATATATAGGGAAGAGAATTCAGTTGCAGACCATTTAGCAAATGTTGCTAGCTCAACTCAAGAATCTAAATTACTTAACTGCCAACAATTGCCGGAAGCTGTCGGTTTATTAGTTTTTCCCGTATTGGGTTTTCGGACTTTGGTTTTAAGGAGGTGGGAGAAATGCATTGATGGCGTTTTTTATGGAGGAGGCCGGGAGGGCCCAAACCTTTTGTGTCTTTTGCTCTATTCAATAAAATACAAAAGTATTGAAAAAAATAATGTATATATATATATATATATATATATATATATATATATATATATATATATATATAAACCAAGGCAATAGTGAGACATGTAAGTGTAGACCCCCATTGTATCGTAGGCCCGGGCCGGTCGCCCATGGCGCCCGGGCCTAGGGCCGGCTTTGATGGCGTGTTTTATGTAGGAGGCCGGGAGGGCCCAAACCTTTTGTGTCTTTTGCTCTATTCAATAAAATACAAAAAAGTATTGAAAAAAGATGTATATATATATATATAAACCAAGACAATAGTGAGACATGTAAGTGTAGGCCCCCATTGTATCGTGGGCCCGGGGCGGTCGCCCATGGCGCCCGGGCCCAGGGCCGGCTCTGTGACAAGGTATCGTAAAAGTATCATCTTGACAGTTTTTGCAGATGCAGAAGTGACGATATATGGTAAATTTGGTAATATCGACACGACTAAGCAGTTTTTCCGATAATATGACATTTGGTTATGATTTTTTTGGTTTCATTTGCTTCCATTTTGTCAACTTGTAACTACTTGAGGAAATATAAATTAGTGCATACTCCGTTTGTTTTCGAGTTTGGAGTTTTTCTTAGAGTTTTTTTTATACTAGTGGATAATAAAATATTATAAAAATGATTGAAGTAATGATTAGAATTTTAAATGTTTATTGAAATTTGTGTAGATAAAGTAATATGATGAATAAAATAATGATAAAAAAGTAATAAAGTAGATAAAGTGAAATGGTGAGAGATGATTTAATATTTTTTTATTTGGTATTGAAGAAATGATTGGTGAGATGATGGTAAGAAATGATTGGTGAAGTGATGGAAAAAACTCCGGAAAGAACTCCCTTGAAAACAAACGGATTTTAAACTCATTTTATGTTCGTTTCTTGGTTTGTGATATCCGTTTGGGTTCATTTCTGCATGACTGAAGCGGTTTTTGTCCCGTCATACATGCCCATCAAAATATGTCACGTGGAATCACATCGACGTTGTTAGTTATGTTGGCTGGGGTGATTTTGATTGTTTTTTTTCGCACGCGTGGTATGCGGTATGCGATATTATATGCATTTACATGTGTTGTGTTTTTTTACCCCCTCAAGTAAACAATAATATGTATGTAAGGTGGTAAATGTGCATAATGCACCGGACAATTGACTTTCATTAAATAAAACGTTTAGGACATACATACTCTTTTTCAAAAAAAAAAGAAAAAAGGACATACATACTCAAGCTTAAGAATGTAGTAAATACTTATTTGGTTCGATGTCATTACATTTTTTTGACTACAAAGAATTCTTTAACTAATTAGGTGCTACTTAAATTTGAGCGTCTTTGGTAGTCATATACAAGATAAAACATCTCAATTATTTCACGATAGTGGCACTTTTTTTTATATGTTTATATGTTATTGTATGGACGTATCAAACTTTGTTATTTATGTACAATACAAAACTTTTGATTTTCTCTCTTATGATCACTTATTGATTGTAATAGAATATATATTTCTATTATGATCGTAAGAAAGATGTTCAATTGTCCCGTGCATTGCAGCGGTTATTGCCTAGTATATTTATATATTATATATGTAATTAATACTCTACAAGTAAACTAATAAATATTTTGTTTGCCCAGCCCAACCAGATACTTAGATCTATCCCTAAAGCCCAAAAAGCCCAAAAGTTAAAAATCAATGTATCAAACAACCGCCTGTACCTCTACCTCTACCTCCAACGCCGACCTCCAAAGACTAGAGTCACCAAATAAGCCCTAGCTCTGCTAATTTCTGAACGTGATAAACCCTAGCTTTAGCTTAAGGTAATGTTTCATCTCATCAACACAAATTCTCTTCTCATTCTTTTTTTCTTTTCAATGAAATCTCTTCTCATTCTCTTTTTCTTTTTGAAGGGCTTTGCTAATTTCTGAATGTGATAAACCCTATCTTTAGGCACTATATTCATTTAAGGCGATTTCAATATTTCCTGTAAGGCGATTTCAATATTTCGAAACATGCTTGCCTCTTTTCATGAACCAAGTGTTGCGTTTGTTATCATATGTCATTAATTTAAATGATGATAACATTAAATTGTTATCTCAATTCAATGAGATTTATGTTTGTTGGAACTAATATGTTTCTCACGCTCCAAGCGTTGAACATAACTAAAAATATAACACTATGCAATTTCAGATTCTTCAGGGATCATTATGTTTTCTTCGGGGGGTCACAAGAAAATAACATGAGGTAATGAACTCCTGGTTCATTTCTCCCCCTCATGTATGTATTACAACTGTATATTATTTGTTCCATGCAAATTATTTATCAACACTTATCGACATTTTCTAGCCTTGACCTCGTCAAGGGTTTATGTTTCCGTTACCCGTCTAGAGTATGTCACTGCTCTTCTAGAGATTCGTAGACTATATTATTTTCTTTGATTGAGCATATCATTACCCTTCCGGAAAGTTTTTATGATTTCATTACTCAACAGGAATATGTTATTGCTCTTCCGGACTTCGAATACTTCGAAGAATATACCATCTTCTGCTCAATCATACACTTACTCTTCCGGAGTTCTCATAAATAATATAGTTATGACCTCTCTTGAGGAATTTTAATTATCGAGCCAATTGCTCTTTAACGCTTATATCGTTATTCTTATTCGTATCATATTGTCCTTCTAGGACTTTCCCTTTTGGGACAAACATTATCCTTATAGGATAATTCTTTCTGCTACATTTCTTCTAACCAGAGCATTTGCAATTGCTCACTCTTCAAGAGTAATTAAATGCATCCAGTGATAAAATGTGTGTGAATATAATGCTTTTCCACGAGATTTATAAACTTCAGGTTTACTTTTCCTCCCCATAATATCGGGAAAACATTTCATTACATGGTATTTACTCAATCGGAAAAAAGTATATTATCTCTTCGAGAAATTTATATCTTTTCAATTCTTTCGATATCTGTTTTATATCTATATCAGGGGATAACCGCATAATTACAGCGTTTGAGACTTTGAAAAATGATAAACAATATTTATCATACCCGGATCATCTTTAGGAACATATAGTATCTGTGTCATGACATTGTCTTTACTTTAATTTTTGAAGCTTCCAAATATTTCTCTGTACGACAAGTACGCGACCAGTGACCTTCGATGCCACATTGTGAAAATTGATTTTTTCATTATTCTTCTGGAATTTAATTTCAATGTTTCTCCACTTCTGGTGGAACATTCTTTCCTTTCGAGAAGACAAACGTTTGTGATATCCGTCAGGGATTTAATAACCATGGTTTTGTCTATGAATACAGACATGTCTATAAAAACAACAAAAGTAAAACTATTACTCGTATGCTACCTCTATCCTATTACTAACATGAATGCACATGTAATTTATACTACTACCAATCGAAGTATTTGATCCTTTTCGTATCACGAATAATATTTACTTTAGGGAATGCATTGGACCAAATAAATCGAGCTTCATGATTATTTTAGGATAATCATCTTGTTAAACAATAACCACTTCTTTTAATATTGCCACTACATGAGCATATTATCGCAACGATAAATACAATCCTCATACGAGGATTCAAGAAGTGTCCCGATGTTCTTACTAAATGTTCTTTCTTTAGACATCGGTCACCATTTGTTGGAACATTGTCGCATTTCATATGGACTTGAGTCCTCATATATTTCTATGAATTAGATTCACTTTTATGAGCATATAACTCGCTTACGATGAATCACTTGGTCCTTTTGTGTATACTTTAAATGAATGATTATCTTCAGGTGATCACATTTTCAAATCAAATTTGTCTACAAGACAAAATGTTCTTTTATGTTAGATTCAGTCTTCAGGACTTAATCTAAGCGATGTGAAAGTATATATATATATATATATATATATATATATATATATATATATACGTATATATAATATATAATAAAATACAAAACGAATTCATAGTATACCGGGTTGTACTGATGTATCATTTTCATACTATTGTCACCAACTCACTTCTAGTGAGATTTATTATGACAATTTTAAAATCACAGCCTTATATATATCATGTTCACTTCAAGGAACTAACTGACGTGATTCGATACATGCATCTTTAAATACCGGTATAAAATATCTTGATTTTGTCATGTTCACTTCTAGGAACAAACTTGTGTATTTCAACACATCTAGAATTTTTAACTGTCCACGTTCACTTCGAGGAACGGACATACTCGATACATCAAGAATATTTAAATGTGTGACGTCCACTTATGGGAACTGACGTGTCTAATATATCATAAATTTTAAGTTTAGTCACATCCACGTCCGGAGATGGACATACGTAATCTGATTCATCATAAATATTAAATTTACTCATTCACTTATGGGAATGATGCTGTTTAACTTGATATATCTTTAATGTATTATAATTTGGCCACGTTCACTTCTGGGAACTGACTCGTGTAATTCGATATATCTCAAATATATGATTTAGTCACATTCACTACCGAGAATGAATCTATAAAATATGATGTAACGTATATATTTCACTGATTGGTCCTATTCACTTCCGGGAATGGACTAGGGTAATTCGATACACATCGAATATTTTATTTCATCTCATTCACTTATATGAATGAACTTGTGTCAACCCACACATCTAAATATACAGTTTAAATCGCGTTCACCTCTGGGAACGGATCCATATAATTTGACGCATCAAAGTATCGTTTGAACACATTCACTTCAGGAAATGTAGCCGCAACATTTTCACCAATATAGTTGATATATTACAACACAATATAATATCAACGTAGATAAACATAATTTTTACCCAACATTTTACCTTCGTCGATCAGTGAACATAATAAATTATTGACTCCGATCGGTCAATAATAGACATCCATATATATACGATGGATTTATAGAATATCCAGATATGTGTCAACCAAATAATTGATCACCGTTGATAAGACATAACCATCAGAGCTCAGATGATGCGGGTGAGAGAGACTACGAGAATCACGAAACCGTTGAATAAATACTCATAGTCTCCTCAGCACTAAACACAGCTTTGTAGAACAACACGGCACCACTTGCGTGCCTCGTCAAAGAGCTACGGCTTAACTTAATCGCTGTGAAAATAAAATTTTTCACAAAAGCAACGGTCTCGGCTTCATCTGTTGTTCTCTCACTCTTTTGGGGACTCCGAATCCGATTAGGATGGTTTTAAGAAAACCATGCATTCAAACTACTCGCAGTAAACCAAATCCAAAGTTGCTGCTTTTTTGATTCAGCGTTAGCATCACCTGTAGGATGTAATATCGCCGGATGGATCATAAATCCACCCGATTACGCAGCGGAAAGTATAAGATCTAGATCTAGTCAACCAAAATACATAAAATAATAGATCTAAACCTACGAGGGGGTTTAGATTACCAACATTTTTATGGTACAATTACTCCAAGAACAAAGGTCAATCCAAGATCCAAGCTAGATTAAAAGCCACAGTCTTCCAACGTGTCTCCAAGCAACACCAGGTGGATGGTGTTTCACGCCGCCGGACCTCCTCGATATGCTACCTTAGAAAAACCCGAAGTTTTCTAAAACTCGAAACCCTAATATTATAGCCGAAAATTCTAAGCTACAATACTCCCAATAATGCGTGTATTATGATGTGTTTTGAGGCTTGAGAGTACTCTATTTATATATGTGAGAAATCCTAGTCTCCAAGGCATTATTTAATTAATACAAAATCAATTAAAATAATCCTTTTGCTAAAAAGATAAATCTAGAATATTCCTAAATTAATTAGGATATACAAAACATTTTCTTTTCCTTAAATTATTTAACAAATAAATAATTTAATCACATGTCTTATTATATATCAAGAAAACTAATTTCTCAACAAATAATTAAACCAAAAATGCGGCCACCCTAATTAATAATTAGGTCACACGCATTTGGCATAATTTTGAGCCAAGTTCACGAAAAATTTCTTTTCATGTATTTAATTATCTAGTCCATCTAAACAATTAATCCACATATCAATTAAATAGTCCAATCCAATTATTTAATATTAATTGAGGTGAAACAACGAGAAAACGTATATGCTATATTAGGAGCCACGTCGGGGACCATGGACCCATATTCAGTAGCTACAATAAATTAAATAATATATCCGTCAGACCGAACAATAATATTCAATCTATTAATTCCGGGATTACACCACCATAAACCCGAAACTGAACTCTGCCGAATATAGATATAAACTTACACTCAACTATGATAAGGTGTCCACTGATATAATCATTACATACGGATAAATCCTCCATAGACTGTTCACTTCGATTCGGGATATCTCCGTAAACCGTTCTCGAAACATATTATCCTTATTTACCATTAACCCCCTAGTGATCAATTAGTTCATAACTAATATAATATGAACTGAGCCCATCGATCAGTTTCTAGGGTTAACAAATAAGGGAACTGTCTGTCTACTTCCCGTGGGAAGGAATGGATTCTATATCTGTGATAGCACAGACTACTCACTCATCCTAGTATAGAGCCAACGAGAAGTGTTGGACCACATACTAAGAAGTGATCCTTACTAACACATCAAACACTACCCGGTCTAAGCAGTTGTATGTAATCACCTCAGGATTGAGATTAATCCATTTATGATCAAATGGTATTTTCGCTCAATATGCTTTGACTTGCGGTGACTGATGACGTAAATCAAGTGATAATAAAATACTTGACCACCATAAACCAATACTAGCAAGACGACTAGGTCCATCGTAGTATAGCTATAGCGAATCAAGGTCGATCCCACAGGGAACCAATTATGGGTCATTTATATACAAACAATTAATCATTCATATCAAGGACACAAAGGCGGTCTACGACCAACAAGACACAAGAAAGATAAAGGAGTCGACACGACACAACACATAAACAACATAATTAACCTCCCCAATTATTATGTTATCGTTTGGATCTAGAGATTCTATATAATTAAGCGATACTCGACAACTATTAATCCGATTCGTATTTCTTTTATATTGGCTACGGGAGTCATCCCCTAAACTAGATCTAGCTCCGGGTAGGCCATCTAGATCACTATGCTACATTACGTGACTTCGCTTTTTAGGCCTCCATCTCATATAACTTGCACGCTTACAAAACTAGGGATGCCGATATTAACCGTATTCCTCACCTAGGCAACATTCCTGTGGTTATGCGTACTTCCTAGGCGATCGCATCAGTCTCTGTCCCATTAACAATTACCTGCACGGTCTCATGTTAATCTACGATTTATGTATAACTAGGTGCATGCAATTCCCGAATACATAACATATTTAGATCTCGCTGAAAGTCCCGGAAGATCAATTCATGAGCCGACCTAGGAGTCTTATATTGGTATTTCCTAATAATACGCTAATTAAAACAGACGAGCAACGTAGCCGTAGCCATACCTACTGAGATAAGAAATTCTAGGTGGACAATCACACCATAAAGATGTGGCTAGATTGACGCGGCGAACAACTAAATCTTAGCGTTTCTACATACGTAACGGATAAAATAGAGATTCATAAAGCAATTATATAGATCTACTAAAAACACGATTGTTAATCAAAATAAAGTCATACATAGATCACGAGACATAGGCGTGGGCGTGCGGATCCTTATAGACGAGGAATCCGTACTGCCTCACATCGTAATCCTAAATCTACATCATTTAACTAAGAAATAACAATCTCAAACGATAAATAATAATTGGGGAATTAATTATAAAAACTAAGAGAAAATAAATACAAGAACTTACATAATTGCAGAACTTGTAAAAACCACTCTGAGGAAAACTGAGGATTTTATTATAAACTGAGAGAAGTGTCTAAGGTGTCTTCGGTGTGTTTTAAATGAAATTCGTACACCTCTATTTATAGGGGTTCAAGCTAATTTAAAGATATACTTCAAAATATCAAAACAATTAGAGATAACTCCCGGCCGATCTCCGGACAAAAGGCAAAATGCGCCCCCCTTTTTGCGTCCTCAGTCGATGCCAATTCTTCGGATTGGCTCATCGGCTCTTGTCATGCCTTACTCCTCTTTTCGTGCCGATCCGATCTCTATCTTTAATGCATCCGGATTTACTTGGATTTATCTTGTAATTTAATTTGTCCACTTGCAATTATCCTCCAAAATTATCTCAATCTACAAAATAAATATTTATCCCAAAATAAATCATATTTAAATAATAAAAACGGATAAATACCAAATTATATATTTTAAATTACACAATAGAAGATAATCATTATAAGCATGTAATTTAATATAAAATAAATATTATTAGGCTCGATTTAAGGATAATGTTGATGACTTTTACGGGTATATTTTGACCGTCATCAACTACCCCCCACTTAGACTTTGATCGTCCCGAGCAAAGTATCAATAAGTCTTTCCCCAAGACAACATTTCCCGTGGTCAAATCATACTTATACAAGAAACTCGAGTCAACTCATACTATTCATGCTCATAAGGTATCCATTATTCACTACTCGTCATGAATCGAAGTGATGTGTGCATGTGCATTTAGTTCTATATATTCGTGGCAAGATTAAAGTTTATGCTAACTTCCTAACATACCAACATCAGCATTCCCACTTCTTAAGCCTCGCAATGGGTAAAGACATGGTGCAATAAGCAAGAGCGTCATCCAAAAGGTTTTTGGACTTGGAGACCGAGAAAAATACTCGAAGCCTCTTAAAAGTTGAATTTTTTTCGCATTTTCAAGCATTAACACCTCTCAAGAAAGAAACTTGCTTTAAAAGTAAAGTATGAATTGCAAGAAGCCTTCTCTCACGGATGAGTCAATAGCATGAATATTACCACAAGCGCGAGGCTACTTTGGTAATGTTACTACAAGCCTAGTGTTTAACGCTTTGTTAAAACACAGATAATTCTCAAGCTTATTACTCCGCTTTGATGGCTAGAAGATAGGAATACATCAGCAAATAAATATCGACACTAAGTTCACATAACGAATCATCTACGCAAGGTACACATAATTTCTTCAGTTATTGTAATTTGCGCGGTAAAAATCGATTCAAAGATTGAGTAATCGAATAATAAATAACTACTTGCAATAATCGGCATGAATATCCTTAAATTTACATTCACATAAGTATAAAATGATCACGTACTCATGCAACTTGGTTCCTTTCCTATCAATTCAATGTTTTAAGAACTCACAATTCTAAGGGTACGAGATAAATAATATGACATTTATTCAATTTTTTCATTTTTTTCACCGTTTCATTCAATTTTCAATTATAACACATCATAGCTAAGTCTCCTACCCCCACTTAAACAAGGCATTGTCCCCAATGACAAAGAAAAATGAGAATTTAAGTAAAAGACTTAGCTCTGGAAACTGCTCTCATGCAGATGCAAAACATCGGAGTAATCCAAGCACTTCGTGGAGAAGAAAATGAAAACCTATTTAAGCAAACCAAACAGAAACTCCACGAAACCGTTAATAACATGTCAGTGGAAGTTACAAAATAATGTGGTAGTAATTAGATATAAAATATCCAAAAACAGATTAAGCCACTTTATTTTATACAACCAATGACAAGAAAAACCAAAGAGTTAAAACGACTCGTTCAGACATGAATTCTAAAACGAATAAGAAAAAGGATATATATAGACGCAAAAAGGAAAATACTAATTAGAAAGAAAAATAAACAAGCAACTAAAGATGGTAGTCTTATAATCTCCACCGCTTAAATATTCTTAAAACCGGGTGGAGAAGACAAAGATCAAAAAGCATTACTCCACGGGGGAAAACACGAGGTTTACTGGATAAACAAGGTATTCAATCCAATGTAAAAGAGACACTTGGTAAGGTATAACAGATTGAATGTGACCTATCGGCTAAAGATAAAATCAGATACTTAGCGCAGAAACTTCTCGCTTTGATTGGATATCAACAACCTAGGGAGATGTAGCTTCTCCTCGAAATTACTAATTACCCAATTTATCACGTAGAAGGTTGTAACGTCATCAACAAGGCGGGATCGGTGGAATATTTTAGAACAAAGCTCATCATCTCGAAATGCCGGGATAGGCGTAAAAATGTGAAATTTAATACTTCCGGTAGAAAGATAAGTTGTACTTTGATCGAACCAAAAACTTTTAAAATCTAGCTAGGGTCAGAGCTACACGTACCCCATCTAGGATCATGAAAACCAAAATGATAAAAGATAATCATTAAAACTTAGCAATATTTCTAATTCTGCAACACAAGGGTATTATGTAAACAAAATGGAGGTCAAGAGTATGATGGGTTTAGAAAAAGAAAGTGAAGGATGGCAAGAAAAGATAAAGGGTGGGTAAGAAATTGTGTATTGGGTGGGTTGAAAATTGGTTAAGGAAATTTGTTGGGTAGGTAGTGTTTAAGGGATTGGGCTAGGGTGGGAGAGTGAAATAGATGGAAAGAAAGAGAGGGAATGAAAGAATGGTTAGAAATATGAATTGCGAGGTAGATTGGTGAGAGAATAGAAAGGGTTGAAGGGTAAAAAAGGTATAAAGGAAAGGATAAGGATAGTTGCAGAACGAATTGCACACAGCTTTGGATTTTCACTCGGATCGCCATTCAAAAATTTTTTGGAAGTTGACCAAAATTGTTCTTGTTCGCACCAATTATTCTCTGTTACATTTTCAGTAATTCTCAAGCTCTCTTAATGCTTACATCTTAAGGTTGATTGCTAAATTTCCTTTTCTTTAGCAATTTCTCGACTCTCCTATGGAACTCTACTTCACGTGGCCTATATTGAGTAAAAAAGTTTTGCATATCCTTAGCCTAATGGCCATCGGAACACGACAAAATAAAAAACCTCAACATATGTCCCGTTACTCTTATTTGACTCAAAGAAAACAAAACCTAAAATCCTAAAAAGAAATCCTAAGGGTTTTAGAAGTAGTTTTGAGTTTAAAGTCCTCAGCTCGACTTTCCAAAAAGTATCCTTGTCAGTCATCCTTCATAGCTCGCCA
Organism: Gentiana macrophylla; assembly: GCA_026214975.1. Classification (NCBI taxonomy): domain Eukaryota; kingdom Viridiplantae; phylum Streptophyta; class Magnoliopsida; order Gentianales; family Gentianaceae; genus Gentiana; species Gentiana macrophylla. The sequence goes on along the minus strand of JAOBSW010000911.1, from coordinate 61,386 downwards.
GACTTTGACCCTTTGAGCACTATAAGAGGTGGGCTCAAATCGCTTTTCTGGATTAATACCCTTCCTTGGTTGTGAGACCTGAAACGACATCTATCCATACCATTTATACAAAGCTCTTACCTCGGCTCTCATTTTAGGAATTAGTGAATTCTAGGCGATTTAGTCCTAGGGACCCATTTTAATCATATCCTCTATAATGTCAGCCTCATTATGCTCTCTCAAAACTCAACGTCTTTTTTGATTGAGAATTCTTAAAACTACACAAATTGTTGCTCCCATGGCTGTTAGGCTAGCAATCTCATGCATAGACAACGAGATTTTGACAGAACTACGATGAACTCTTTATTCACCGCTTCCTTTCAACGACTACATGTTTCCTACACCTCTAGATGAGAGAGATTTGGGGCGTAACCTTCCACACTAATAAAATTAATCTTACAAACCAACCCCGGGCTAAAATTCATACTCAGGTTCATGTATAGGCTAACTTATGTTCAAAAAACCAAAAGATAGTAAAACATAAGCAAAAAAGGTAGTACCTTGCCTTCAACATTGTACCACGAATAATTCGAACCTTTTAATATTTTTTTTCTCAGAGCCATCTTGGTGCCTTAAAGGTGTTGCTTCCAATGCTTTTCACATCGTAGATTCGTAGCTCCACATGTTGCTGGGTTATTTTCTCAGCGCCCACGAAAAATTACTGACTCAGATTATTGCTTCCTTGGTTTCTGCAAACAGAAGAAAAACAAAAACAAAACGGACCGTAGACTGATTTTAACATAGTTTCCCATGCTGCTATCAGACCTACGGATTAAACATACGGGGATAAACAGACACGTGAAATTCCGAAAATCGACCAGGCTCATTTGGCAATGAGAGCGATCTCATTGGGAGCGAAACCATTTTTTTTTTTTTTTTTTGGAAAATCAAATTTTTACACAGAGCGATACACCGGAGGGACTCAAAACGTAAAAGCAGACTCTAAAAGCAAAAACTTAACATGAATAAAAATTATTTATATATAAAATTGACCGTTGGTTCCCGGCAACGGCGCCAAAAACTTGATGACGTAGATCAAGTGATAATAAAATACTTGACCACCATAAACCAATACTAGCAAAGACGACTAGGTCAATCGTAGTATAGCTATAGCGAATCAAGGTCGATCCCACAGGGAACCAATTATGGGTCATTTATATACAAACAATTAATCATTCATATCAAGGACACAAAGGCGGTCTACGACCAACAAGAGACAAGAAAGATAAAGGACTCGACCGACACACAACACATAAACAACGTAATTAACCTCCCCAATTATTATGTTATCGTTTGGATCTAGAGATTCTATATAATTAAGCGATACTCGACAACTATTAATCCGATTCGTATTTCTTTTATATTGGCTACGGGAGTCATCCCCTAAACTAGATCTAGCTCCGGGTAGGCCATCTAGATCACTATGCTACATCACGTTACTTCGCTTTTTAGGCCTCCATCTCATATAACTTGCACGCTTACAAAACTAGGGATGCCGATATTAATCGTATTCCTCACCTAGCAACATTCACTGTGGTTAGCGTACTTCTAGGCGATCGCATCGAGTCTGCATCCCATTAACAATTACACCTTGACGGTCTCATGTTAATCTACGATTTACGTATAACTAGGTGCATGCAATTCCCGAATACAGAACAGATCTAGATCTCGCTGAAAGTCCCGGAAGATCAATTCATGAGCCGACCTAGGTGTCCTATATTGGTATTTCCTAATAATACGCTAATTAAAACAGACGATCAACGTAGCCGTAGCCATACCTACTGAGATAAGAAATTCTAGGTGGACAATCACACCATAAAGACGTGGCTAGATTGACGCGGCGAACAACTAAATCTTAGCGTTTCTACATACGTAACGGATAAAATAGAGATTCATAAAGCAATTATATAGATCTACTAAAAACACGATTGTTAATCAAAATAAAGTCATACGTAGATCACGAGACATAGGCGTGGGCGTGGATCCTCATATAGGCGAGGAATCAGCATCGCCTCACGTCGTAATCCTAAATCTACATCATTTAACTAATAAATAACAATCTCAAACGATAAATAATAATTGGGGAATTAATTATAAAAACTAAGAGAAAATAAATACAAGAACTTACATAATTGCAGAACTTGTAAAAACCACTCTGAGGAAAACTGAGGATTTTATTATAAACTGAGAGAAGTGTCTAAGGTGTCTTCGGTGTGTTTTAAATGAAATTAAATGCACTTCTATTTATAGGGTTCAAGCTAATTTAAAGATATACTTCAAAATATCAAAACAATTAGAGATAACTCCCGGCCGATCTCCGGACAAAAGGCAAAATGCGCCCCTCTTTTTGCGTCCTCAGTCGACGCCAATTCTTCGGATTGGCTCGCCGGCTCTTGTCATGCCTTACTCCTCTTTTCGTGCTGATCCGATCTTTATCTTTAATACATCCGGATTTACTTGGATTTATCTTGTAATTTAATTTGTCCATTTGCAATTATCCTCCAAAATTATCTCAATCTACAAAATAAATATTTATACCAAAATAAATCATATTTAAATAATAAAAACGGATAAATACCAAATTATATATTTTAAATTACACAATAGAAGATAATCATTATAAGCATGTAATTTAATATAAAATAAATATTATTAGGCTCGATTTAAGGATAATGTTGATGACTTTTACGAGTATATTTTGACCGTCATCAATGACTACGGGTTCCTTCGAATTTGATACTGCCCCATTGTTGTCACAATAGAGAGTGATCGGATCGTTGTGATTTGGAGAGACCCCTAAACCACTCAGGAACTTTTTGAGCTAAACTGCTTCCTTAGCCGCCTCAGAGGCCGCTATGTATTCAGCTTCCATAGTAGAATCACCCATCTTTGGATTGCTTGACGCTTCTCCAAATGATCGCACCGGCACCAATGGTAAACACCGAGCCTGAGGTAGATTTGAAATCATCTCGATCCGATTGGAAGTCGAGTCGGTGTGTACCACTGTACATCCAGTTTGCACCGAATATACCAAAGATATAATTTCTAGTCCTCTTCAAGTACTTTAAGAGGTTCTTTCTGCAATCCAATGCTCATTGCCTGGATTCGATCGATAACGATCGACGAGTCCAACGCCATAATGTAGATGTCGTGTCTAGTGCCTGACATAGAATACATTAGACTACCTACAAACCAAAGCATAAGGCACTCTTTCCATAGCCTATGTTTCCTCGTGAGTCTCGAGGACTCGAGTCTTAGAGATGGACGCCCGTGACGAGTTGGTAGGTAACCCTCTTTAAATCCGTCATGCTATATCTAGCCATCACCTTATCAATGTAAGTGGCTTGTGAAAGAGCTAACATCTTGTTCTTACGATCCCATATTAATTGGATCCCGAGAACATAATTCGCCTCTCCCAAATCTTTCATTTGGAATTGGCTGGCCAACCAAATTTTAACGTCCGACAACATCCCCTTATCGTTTCCAATTAGGAGAATGTCATCTACGTACAACACTAGAAACACAACCTTATCCTTAATGACTTTCATGTATACACAAGCTTCATCAGGATTTTGTTCGAAATCATATGACTTAATGGTGTCATCAAATCTATGATTCCAAGACCGAGATGCTTGCTTCAACCCATAGATGGATCTCAGCAACTTGCACACTTTGTGCTCTTGGCCTTTCTCGATGTATCCTTCTGGTTGTTGCATATAGATTTATTCGTCGAGAAAGCCGTTAAGAAACGCTGTCTTGACATCCATTTGCCAGATTTCATAATCTAGGCATGCAGCAATAGAAAGGAGGATCCGGATGGATTTAAGCATGGCCACAGGGAAGAAGGTCTCTTCGTAGTCTATACCCTCTCTCTGTGTGTAGCCCTTAGCTACAAGACGTGCTTTAAAGGTTTGCACCTTACCATCAACTCATTGCTTCCTCTTGTAGAGCCACTTGCTCCCTATGGGTTTTACGCCTTCGGGGCAATCTACAAGTTTCCAGACAGAGTTGGAGTACATGGACTCCATCTCTTGATTCATCGCGTCAACCCATTGATCCTTGTCACGATCATCCATGGCCTTGCGAAAAGACACATGATCATCTTCCACACCGATAAGTTCCTAAAAAGTCGAATAATTCTAGATGTTTTAGACTCAATTTGGTGTCGTGTGTTATTATTTTGTGATGTTTTCATCCTTTTTGGGCTAGATTACTGCGGATGATTGAATTATTGCAGGATGATTCGAGATTAGAAGAAAAATGGCCAAAAACAGAGCTAAAATGGAAGAACTCAAAAACCAGCCTCTGTCACACCCAGGGTGTGACAGTTTCCAGAAATCTGATCCTGGCCAACGAAATGTTCTGATTGGTGGAAACTTTCACCAACGTGTTTTCTTTGATAATGGCGTGTTTTTCAATGCAAAAGAGGAGTCCACATACTACAAGAGTCCAAGATTGATAGATATTTGATTTTTAAAGATTTTCTTGATTAAATTAATTATGGAAACTTATTATATGATGTAATTATCCCCTTTTTATTCTTTGAAGTCGTACAATTGATCATTCACGCCTCCAACCTCAGATTTTAGTCGACTATTTTCCCCTCTTCATCATCCTCATCTCCCATCCCCAAGAACAAGGATTTTTAGGTTCAAGAAATTCAAGAACAAGGCTTTTTCGAGGTTTGATTATTTATGCAATACTTTGACGGTTTCTTTCTATCTCTTTTCTCCTTTATTCTATTTATTTATTTTCTTGTCAAAGTATGAATTATATGGTTGAATCTTGGAATCTTGATATGTTACGAGAGTAAATATTGGTTTCTTGGATTAGGAAAAGCCCGGCGATGATTATATTGTTTTAAAGATACAATCTTTTCATTGATAGGATTTTGGTCATGTTTATGAATTTGATCTTGTATGCTTATTCATGTAATTTTCCGGAAATAATATCTCGAAGGAGTGAATGACTATAGGATTGCATGAGAAACTCCATTCGATTAATTGATGACAGAAAAAGTATTAATTAATCGATAACCTAGAAACCAAGATCGAATCTTTAGGGATTTCTTTAATGAAAATTAGGTTAAACCTAAAGTGGCCCTTTAATTATGGTAATTCAATGTACCTAATTTTATTCATCATTGTAGAAATCGAATGTTGGATAAAACTAGTACAATCACGATAATAGTTCGAAGAATGTTTACGTGTAATATTTGATAATTGGTCTTCATAAGTGGAAGATTCATATTGATAGAAAGATTGTTGAAATTCTATGTAAATAACGCCGTGGTGGATCCGAAATCCAAGAAATGCCTCTAAACCTTGAATCCTATTACCTAAATCTTGAAGTTCTTGGCTATTAATTAGATTTTCTTTATTTTCTTTGATTTTAGGTTTTTTAGATTAAAACCTCCAAGATTTTGATTTGTCTAGCTAATATAAATCGGGAATTGTTTGGTGATTGACTACAAGTCCCTGTGGGATCGACATCCTAAGTACTACTCGATAAGCCGTGCGCTTGCGGTAGGACTTAGTGATTATATTGAAAATCACACATCAAGTTTTCTGGCGCCGTTGCCGGGGACTTCGGTGTCAACATCGAACGTGTTTTTGATTTTGTTAGACTAGACTTTTTTTTTTCTCTCACCATAGCAAGCTGCACCTTGCTACGGTGAGACCTTTTTGCTTTTAATTTTTCCTTTTCTTGTGCAGGAAGTTGAAGTGCCAAGCTTGATGGATTCATTTTTCTCCGGTTTTGATGCTTATGTGCCATCGAATGATGAGAGGACGTATGGATATGGGTTTAATCAGCTTCGAGTGAGATGTTCGTATTTTGGCGGAAAACATCGTGAGGCTCAGTGCAATGGAGGTTATTTATCCCACCAATTGAATACCTATGACAATGCACCAACATACAATGGCGGGATGAGTAACTATCCTTATTTTCCGTGGGGTCAAGATCAAAGCAATTGGCGACAAGAACCATTCCCTCAATCAGAACTTGAGTCTAGGCTTGAGGTTATAACGGAGAGTCCCATTCAAGAATGGGAACAATTCAAAGAAAGATCGAATGATTCACACCCCATTTCTTCTACTAATAAGAGAGAGCTAACAATTGGAGAATTGATTGCACGAATCGCCATGTTATTGAAGAGACCTGAAAGGATAAGCATATGATGGAGATTCAAGACCATAATCTTGTCCTTGAAAGTTGTGGGGATGAAATAGACTATGATCCTTATGAAATCCCACAATGTCTTGATATGAATGTTTTCAGTGATTCTTTCTCAAAGATTGCGGAGTGTTTGGGCCTTTGTATTTACAAGAGTGGAGCCACATGGAAATTCGAACCATCTTCACAAGATAATGGTGCAATAATTCCGAATTCAACATTGATGAGCCAAGAAGAGGATGAAAAGGGAATTGCTTCTTTTGGACTAGATTACTGATGTGGCTTCGATATTCTGCAGATATGATGAATCCGAGCATAAAAAGCAATGAAAATGAGCTAAAAATGAGTCAAAGTCATGAAGGCATGAAGAATCACACCCAAGTGTGAAAGAATGGAACAGGGTGTGAAAAAATGCGGAAACTATTCAGATTTTCTGCAGGCCAACGAAATGTTCTGATTGGTGGAGAAAGTTTCCAACGCAATTTCAAGATGATGGCGCAAATTTGGATGGAGAAAAAGATTTACATGCTATTTGATTCCTATTTTCTAGGAATTTTATTTTAGGAGATAAATTACACAATTTAAATTAAGGAAAATTCCTATTTATCCTAAAATAATTTCCTTAAATTGAAAAATCATCATCGGCCCTCATTCAGAGATTTTAGGCGACTCTGCTCCTCCTTTCTTCTATCATCATCTCCCATCCCCAAGAACAAGGATTTTTAGGTTTTAAGAATTCAAGAACGAAGCTTTTTCGAGGTTTGATTATTTATGCTATACTTTGTGGTTTCTTTCTATCTCCTTTCTCCTTTATTCTATTTATTTATTTTTCTTGTCAAAGTATGAATTATATGGTTGAATCTTGGAATCTTGATATGTTACGAGAGTAAATATTGGTTTCTTGGATTAGGAAAAGCCCGGCGATGATTATATAGTTTTAAAGATACAATCTTTTCATTGATAGGATTTTTGTCATGTTTATGAATTTGATCTTGTATGCTTATTCATGTAATTTTCCGGAAATAATATCTCAAAGAGTGAATGACTGTAGGATTGCATGAGAAACTCCATTCGATTAATTGATGACAGAAAAAGTATTAATTAATCGATAACCTAGAAACCAAGATCGAATCTTTAGGGATTTCTTGAATGAAAATTAGGTTAAACCTAAAGTGGCCCTTTAATTATGGTAATTCAATGGACCTAATTTTATTCATCATTGTAGGAAACTGATTGTTGGATAAAACTAGGTACAATCACGATAATAGTTCGAAAGAATGTTTACGTGTAATATTTGATAATTGGTCTTCATAAATGGAAGATTCATATTGATAGAAACATTGTTGAAATTCTATGTAAATAACGCCGTGGTGGATCCGAAATCCAAGAAATGCCTCTAAACCTTGAATACTATTACCTAAATCTTGAAGTTCTTGGCTATTAATTAGATTATCTTTATTTTCTTTAATTTTAGGATTTTTAGATAAAACCTCCAAAAATTTGATTTGTCTGGCTAATATAAATCAGGAATTGTTTGGTGATTGACCAAAAGTCCTTGTGGGATCGACATCCTAAGTACTACTCGATAAGCCGTGCGCTTGCGGTAGGATTTAGTGATTATATTGAAAATCACACATCAAGTTTTCTGGCGCCGTTGCCGGGGACTTCGGTGTCAACATCGAACGTGTTTTTGATTTTGTTAGACTAGAATTTTTTTTCTCACCATAGCAAGCTGCACCTTGCTACGGTGAGACCTTTTTGCTTTTGATTTTTCATTTTTCTTGTGCAGAAAGTTAAAGTGACAAGCTTGATGGATTCATTTTTCTTTGGATTTGATGCTTATGTTCCATCGACCGATGAGAGGACGTATGGATATGCGTTTAATCAGATTCAAGTGAGATGTTCGAATTGTGGCGGAAAACATTGTGAGGCTCGGTGCAATCCAGGATATTCATCCCATCAATTGAATACCTACGACAACTATGGTGCGAGTTATGAGAATCAATTCCAATATAGCCACAACTTCAATGCACCAACAGACAATGGTGGGAGGAGTAACTGTCCATATTCTCCGTGGGGTCAAGGTCAAAGCAATTGGAAAGAAGAACCATTCCCTCAATCAGAACTTGAGTCTAGACTTGAGGTTATAACGGAGAGTCCCATTCAAGAATGGGAACATTTCAAAGATATGTCGAATGAATCACATCCCATAGATTCTACTAATAAGAGAGAGCTAACAATTGGAGAATTGATTGCACGGAATCGCCATGTTACTGAAGATATTGAAAAAGAAAAGCATATGATGGAGATTCAAGATCAGGACGCCGTGCTTGAAAGTTGTGGGGATGAAATAGACTATGATCCTTATGAAATCCCACAATGTCTTGATATGAATGTTTTCGGTGATTCTTTCTCAAAGATTGGTGAGTGTTTGGGCCTTCAGATATTAACAGAGTGCAAACCACATGGAAATTCGAACCATCTTCACAAGATAATGGTGCAATAATCCCGGATTCAACATTGATGAAACAAGAAGAAGATGAAAATGGAGGTAACAATATTGCGTTTGATTTGAATGCATTTGATAATGATAACCCCCCTTCATTGTATAATGATGTTGAATTTATGGATGTTGAGCATGTAGAGTATATAGATGTTGCACCTCTAGTAGTCCATAATTCTCTTAGATTTGTCATGAGCATTGATAAAGAGATTTATAAATTGTTAAGTGGCACTTCATATTTTAGAGCTAAATTGATTAATCACTCTTTAAGAAGACATGATTATAGGCTCCCAATGCTATATCTTAAAATCCTTGTTAATGTCCTTGATATGTGGAGAAAGATGCAGAGGGATGCACTTCTTTGGTTTAGTCCACCTTGAAAATGGTGTTTACAGATAGTCCAACTGAAGACTATAAATTCAGAATGTGTTTCTTTTTTTTTTTTTTTTTTCTTGTTTAATGAATAAATAAACTGAAGATAGTTTTCTTCTCGGTGCATTGGTCTTGGTTTGTTTTGTCTTGTGTCGTCTAGGTTTTTCGGTGTCGGTTTTGCAGCCAGGTAAACTGTACAAGAGGAACTCGCGGAATTTGAGGCCATGGAACACTTAGCATGGAGAAAGCCACGATCGAGGTGAATTTAAATTTCGTGGTGCGATTTGAGTCTGTCTTTTGAAGCAAAACGGGGGGTGTGATTTGTATCACATCACAACTTTAAAAAAAAAGAAAGGAAGAGGTGAAATTGACGAGGGCTTCACACCTGGGTGTGATTTTTATCACACCCGTGATTCTTTTATCAATCAAAAAAAAGGGGGGGGGGGGTATTTGACGCAGGGATCACACCCGGGTGTGGTATAATTCACACCTTGGTACTATATCTCCTCTTATATATATCAAAAAAAAAAAATCATACATATCTCTTTATTTTTTATTACTATTTATTTTATTATATTATGTTTCCCAAACTTTTCACCCAAATAATCAAACCCGTCCCCATCTCCCCAAACCTCCTTCAGCGTTCCCCCCCTCCGACCACCTCTATTGCTGCCTTCAAGCCCCTTCTTTCCGGCGCCATTCACCGCCGGACGGCTGGGCACCACCCTTACTCCACTCTTTTTCCTCCCATCTCTTTCCCCCGTCAACAATGAGATCAACTACCTTCAAATCACCACCCAAAAAGCAACCTTCTTCCCGTCACCGGTCCAACCCCATGGTCGCCGGTGAACTTCCGACTACCATCCAGGTCCCTTTCGAGCCACCACAACCCACTCTCACACCCAGCAGCCCCAATTCCACCCTTCCTCTTCCCAAACCCGCCACACCTACAACCACCATGCTGGAATCCGGCCAGCCATCCTCTTTGGCGGATTCCGGCCAAACTGAACCCCTTGCAACTCATTCAGTTCCTCTTCCACTAGCACAAACCGAACCACAACCGCGAAGAAACCCATCCCGAAATACCACCAAAAAACCGCCACCTAAGCTTCCACGTCCTCCCGCCTCCGTTTCTACAGGTACAAAAAAGCGTAAGGCAGTGGTCGAGGCCTCCACCTCTAAATCCAATGGGAGGAAGACCCGAATCACCGCCACATCCAAAGGGAAAAAGCAAATAGTTCGAGCCACTGTTACTAATCGCACGGTTCGTCACACGCGACGGAGCTTCGAGAACACAAGCAGCTTCTTCATGAGTTGAAGGACATGATGGCCCTCTTGATCCCTCGTGCATCTTCTTTGGGTCCACCTGACCCTCCTGCCTCTTGATCTGGTGAGCTTTCTTCCTACCCTCCCTTGTTTTACAATTATTTACATTGGGGACAATGTAATATTTACGTGGGGGGGGGGGGGGGCGGGTCACTTGTGTAGTTCACTTGGTTGCTATTTGAGTCTTTCGTAATAGGGTTTTTTTAAATAAAAAAAATTAATTTAAAAAAAAAACAAAGGTCAATAAAATTCGCTTAGGTAAAGTTTTAGGGTTCATGAGTCAAGTCGTTTTGAGTCCATGTCTTGCTTGGATTACACACAGTCATATCGAGTATGATTTAAAATGCATGAAAATTGGTAGAGTCTACTTTGATATGGAAGATGCATAAAATAATATGTTTGATCCTACTTGATAAACCACACGTAAATGTGCATTGATTTTTATTGAGGATGATTGAGACTGAGTAAGTAGACAAACTGTCCCGGTGAGATGTTCCGGCCATAATGACTGACTACTTCAGTCTCACCCAAAAATGAGCGTTTATTTTCCTCTTCCATGATTTTGTTCCTTTAGAACTTGTGTTGCATCTTATTGATATTACCATGGTACTTGCATCTACACTAAAATGATTAAGGCACTCGTTTCTTCCTTTACCCACACTTAACACCCTTACTAGCCATATATTATGCCCTCACCCCACAAAACAAAAACAAAAAAAAATTGAATAGCCCAAATCTCTATTTTGCCCGGCCTTAAGATTAATGGGATGTTGACTATTAAATTCTAAAAACTCGATTGCAAAGAAATTAAGCTTGGGGTAGTCCGTTTTGTGTCTTGTATATTATTTCAAATCTCAAAAAAAAAAAGAAAAGAGAAAAAGAAATCGAAAAATCAAAGGAAAAAAAAAGTCAATAAGGAGTGCAATCCGAAAATAGCCTCCTATGTTGTTTTAGTTTTTGTTGTGTAATAAAAAGGGAAGTGACGCCTATGTCCTCCCAAAGTATAAAGTCATGTTAGTGGCTTGTTGTTAGAGAATTGTGTAGTTGTTGGATAAAACCCCCCCTGAGATCACACGAGTTGATGAATTAGTAGTCAAATGTTTCACTAGTTCTAATGGCCTTGAACCACCTACCGTGATATATATCCTACACTTACCATTTTTACCACCATTTCAGTCATTTTCCTACCTTTCCGGGCTATTCTCTACCATACCTTCTTCTAAGTCCTTATGATTTGTTTGGTGCATGTTTCTTTGGCGATTGACATGAGATAATATACAAGCATATAGGAGGGCAATTTCATTGGAATGAGCTTGAGAGATTAACCACCTCACAAATATGAGTGTTGAGCGATTTTATCCCGTGAGGGTCTACTTGTTTGGTTGATCTCATTTTTAATGGAAGTCTTTGTTCATGTTAAAGTGTGGTATTTTGAAAGAGGTTGACCATGTTTATATTATGCGTTTGAACTATTGAAGTATACTCTATCGAGGCTCGTGTACTTTGCATCCTACTTGAGCTTGTTCTGTGTGTGTTCTTAGTACTTCGTCTTGAGTTGATATTTTGACTTGCTTGGGGACAAGCAAGGGTTAAGCTTGGGGGAGTTTGATAAGTCCACCATATGTGGTTATTCTTGGATCGTTTTGGCCTGTTTTAATGCCTATTTTATGATTTTCGTATGATAAATTGCTTCTTTTGGACTAGATTACTGCTGTGGCTTCGATATTTTGCAGATATGATGAATCCGAGCATAAAAAGCAATGAAAATGAGCTAAAAATGAGTCAAAGTCATGAAGGCATGAAGAATTACACCCAGGTGTGAAAGAATGGAACATGGTGTGAAAAATCACGAAAACTATTCGATTTTCTCAGCCAACGAAATGTTCGATTGGTGGAGAAAATTTCCAACGTAATTTCAAGATGATGGCGCAAATTTGGATGGAGAAAAAGATTTACACGCTATTTGATTCCTATTTTCTAGGAATTTTATTTTAGAGATAAATTACACAATTTAAATTAAGGAAAATTCCTATTTATCCTAAAATAATTTCCTTAAATTGAAAAATCATCATCAGTAGCTTCATTCAGGAGATTTTAGGCAACTCAGCTCCTCCTTTCTTCTATCATCATCTCCCATCCCCAAGAACAAGGATTTTTAGGTTTTAAGAATTCAAGAACGAAGCTTTTTCGAAGTTTGATTATTTATGCAATACTTTGACGGTTTCTACTTTCTCCTTTATTCTATTTATTTATTTTTCTTGTCAAAGTATGAATTATATGGTTGAATCTTGGAATCTTGATATATTACGAGAGTAAATATTGGTTTCTTGGATTAGGAAAAGCCGGCGATGATTATATAGTTTTAAAGATACTGATCTTTTCATTGATAGGATTTTTGTCATGTTTATGAATTTGATCTTGTATGCTTATTCATGTAATTTTCCGGAAATAATATCTCGAAGGAGTGAATGACTGTAGAGTTGCTTGAGAAACTCCATTCGATTAATTGATGACAGAAAAAGTATCAATTAATCGATAACCTAGAAACCAAGATCGAATCTTTAGGGATTTGTTGAATGAAAATTAGGTTAAACCTAAAGTGGCCCTTTAATTATGGTAATTGAATGGACCTAATTTTATTCATCATTGTAGGAAACTGAATGTTGGATAAAACTATGTACAATCACGATAATAGTTCGAAAGAATGTTTACGTGTAATATTTGATAATTGGTCTTCATAAATGGAAGATTCATATTGATAGAAACATTGTTGAAATTCTATGTAAACAACGCCGTGGTGGATCCGAAATCCAAGAAATGCCTCTAAACCTTGAATCCTATTACCTAAATCTTGAAGTTCTTGGCTATTAATTAGATTATCTTTATTTTCTTTAATTTTAGGATTTTTAGATAAAACCTCCAAAAATTTGATTTGTCTAGCTAATATAAATCGGGAATTGTTTGGTGATTGACCACAAGTCCCTGTGGGATTGACATCCTAAGTACTACTCGATAAGCCGTGCGCTTGCGGTAGGATTTAGTGATTATACTGAAAATCACACACATAATCACACATCAAAACCAATAAAACCTCTCCCAAACTCTAAGGAAGCTTTACATCAATGTACCCTTCACCGAGGCACTTTCCCAAATGCCAACCTATGCTAAGTTATTGAAGGACATTCTGTCAAATAAAAGAAAGCTAGAGGACTATGAAACCATTGCTTTAACGGAGGAGTATAGTGCAATAATTCAAAATAAAATGCCTCCAAAACTTAAAGATCCTGGTAGCTTCTCTATACCTTGCATGGTTGGAAATGTGAGCATTGATCGGGCATTATGCGATTTGGGTGCTAGCGTCAGTTTGATGCCTCTATCTGTTTGCCTAAAGTTGGGACTGGTTGATTTGAAGCCCACTACGATATCACTGCAATTGGTGGATCGATCCGTCAAACATCCGGAAGGTATATTGGAGGATGTTCCAATTAAAGTGGGTAAGTTTTCCATCCCGACTGATTTGTTGTTCTTGATATGGATGAGGATATCAACACCCCAATCATTCTTGGTAGACCTTTCTTGGCGACGGCGGGAGCGGTTATTGATGTGAAAAGTGGAAGTCTATCCTTGAATGTTGGAGAAGAGAAAGCTCGATTTAATTTGTCCAGTCACCCCGATTGCTCTTTGGTTGAGAAGTCATGTTATAGAATTGATTCTAAGAAGGGGTGTGAGAAAGATGATACTATGAAACCTTTTGTGAGTGACCCTTTAGAGAGGTACATGATTTATGGTGAACCAAGCGTCGATGGGAGCGCTGAATTCATTGCGAGTATCCACTTGCTCGAGGCTAAATGCTATCCCTCAGTCAACAAAGTGAAGGCTAAGGCGGATGATCATAGGCCTGATGTTTTGATGATTAAAAAAGGAGAAGTCATACGGGAGAAGACAAAACCCATCCTTCCAAATCTTAAACCAAGTAGGAGTGGTATGCGGCACGAGAATGATAAACATCCCGTGGAATCTAAGTCCCGTAAAGGAGATGGGGAAAATAGGGGTAGTATACCTACATGTAATGGTGTGAGCATATGGGGCTCGAGGAAGCATGCCGAGGGAGTTCAAGTGAAGAAGAAGGTCTCATCTACCTCTTCTCCACCTCGACCTCTGGATTGAATTGAACAGGGGTCGAGCTTATGACCTTAAACAAGCGCTTCTTGGGAGGCAACCCAAGTTTTTCTACTCTTTTCTAGGTTTCTTCATTTGTTTTGTTTTGCGTCGTATTGGTTTTTGGTGTCGGTTTTGCAGCCAGTTAACTTTGCACAAGAGGAACTTGCGGAATTTGAGGCCATGGAGTGGAATATTTAGAAATAGAGAAAACCACGATCGAGGTGAAAGACAATTTCGCGGTGTGGTTTGAGACGGTCTTTTTAAAGCGAAACGGGGAAGGAAAACACAAAACACTCACACCACATCTGAAAAGGGGGGGGGGGTGCAATTGACGAGGGAATCACACACGGGTGTGATTTTTATCACACCCGTGATTCTTTTATTAAAAAAAAATAGAGTCAATAAAAGTCACTTAGGTAAAATCTTAGAGTCTTAGTCAGTGTCAGCCGAGTCGGTTTGTGTCATTTTGTCTTGATGGTTTTGGCGATCACACATAGCTACTTTAGATGAGATTTGCAATGCATGAGAATTGATATGGTTTGTTCTGACAATAGAAATGCATGACATGGAGTGAAAAATCCTTTTTAGAATATCATGTTTAAAAGTGCCGTTATTTTCTTTAGGAAACAATAGAGTCCGAGTGAATAGACAATATTGACCCGGTGAGATATTATTCCGGCCATATGACTGACCACTTCAGTCTCACCCTAAATTTGTGCGTATTTTCTCTTCATTGGATTTGTTCCTTTAGAACTTGTGTTGAATCTTGTTGATGTTACTTTGGTATGTGCAAACACGTAGAAATGATTGAGGCATTTGTTCCTACCTTTCACCATACTATATACCTTATACCTTTTCAGCCTTGATCTTTATTACACCATTTTCCCACTTTATCTCACTTCCACTTCACCATATATTGAACAATCCTTAAAAGTGGTAGCCCAATTCCTTTCACCCAACCTTAGAACTAATTAGGACATGTGGTTATCAAGTTTCTTGTACTTAGTATGTAATGGTCAAGCTTGGGGGAAATCCATACCGGTACTACGTGTTCGTTTCTTAGTTTGAAAAAAAAATATATGAAAAAAAATCTGAAAAAAAGAAAAAAAAGGGAGTCAATAAAGGAGGAAATCAAAAAACTAACCTCCTAAGTCTAGTTTGTTTTATTTGTTAGTAATAAAGTGGGAGTTGTATCATTATTCTCCCAAAGTAGAAAATTATCCTTTGTATTTTCTTTGGTTTGGAAATAATGCGTTGGACCCCCTTGCACTTGTGTGATGTTGAAGTTTAATAATCATGTATCTCGCTAGTTCTAATGGTTTTGCCATCTCTTGTACCTTTTCCTACACCTATCACTTTCTTTTTCTTACTTGGGCTATCCTCACTTACCATTGTTTTCCCCAAAGACCTTATGATTTATGTGTTGCACAATGCCCTGGTGATTGATATGAGACGATATAGAAGCATATAGTAGGACATTTTCAATGGAATGAGCTTGAGAGTTTAGCCACCTCATAAATATTGAGCGTTGAGTGATTTATCCCGTGAGGGTCTATTTGCTTGGTATATGTTGTTTCCTATTGACAATTTTTGCTCAATTTAGCTCATGATACGATAAAAAGGATTAGTTAGTCCATATCTTGTGTTTTGAATGCCGAGATAAAATTTTATTAATGCTTGTGTGTTGTGCATCTTTGTCTAATGCTATGTCATGTGTGATCTTCTTAGTCCGTCTTGTCTTGAGTCTTTTTGTTTGCTTGGGGACAAGCAAGGTTTAAGCTTGGGGGAGTTTGATAAGTCCACCATATGTGGTTATTCTTGTATCGTTTTGGCCTATTTTAATACCTATTTTGTGATTTTCGTATGATAAATTGCCTTTTTGGACTAGATTACTGCTGTGGCTTTGATATTTTGTAGATATGATGAATCCGAGAATAAAAGGGCAATGAAAATGAGCTAAAAATGAGTCGAAATCATGAAGGCATGAAGAATCACACCCAGATGTGAAAGAATGGAACAAGGTGTGAAAAATGCAGAAACTATTCAAATTTTCTGCAGGCCAACGAAATGTTCTGATTGGTGGAGAGCTTTCCATGTGAATTAATCTTGAAAGCAACGTGATTTTGAGGAAGGAAGAAGATTTACACGCTATTTGCTTCCTATTTTCTAGGAATTTTATTTTAGGAGATAAATTACACAATTTGAATTAAGAAAAATTCCTATTTATCCTAAAATAATTTCCTTAAATTAAAAAAAAAGGATCATAGACGCCAGATTCATTCCTTTAGGCGTGAATTACATTCACAATGACCATCTACTATTTTGCTCCCAACTTTTGAAGAACTGAATTTTGCTTAGGGCTCGAGAATGAAGAACGGATCGTGAATTTCTTGGTTTTATGCTATTTGTGAGACAATTCTATTTCCTTTCTCTTAATTTTCTTCCTTTTATTTTATTTTTACGTTTCACAATGCCTAAATCCATGCTTTTTATGATCTCTTTAATTATGCGTGAGTAGATTTAATTTTCTAGGATTAGGAGAGCCCGGTAAATGGATATATGAGTTAAAGATTAAACTTTTCCTATTATTATGTATCGACATGCCTTTGAATTTATTTTGGTGTGCTATTTCGTTTGAATTTATGGATAGATGGATCGAAAGATGAATTTCCATAGGTTTATATGAAGAATTTATTATCAATTAGGTGATGGACTGAAAGGTGAAGTTTAATTGATAGGTTAGAACCCTAATTTCAATCAAGAAAATTCATGAGAGTGAAAGTCAATTGAAATTTCTTGTGGCATTATGAATAATGATGTTTAATGGGTCTAGATTAATTTAATGAGAGAGAAATCAGATTTAATATTAATTTAGGCACGATTAATAGTAGTTCGAAAAAATATTGTGAGTCATTTTTGATTATTCGTCAACATAAGTAAACATTCATAATAAATGGAAAGGTCGTTGTAAAATTCATATGTTCGTTACCGTGGTAATCCGACATCCTATAAGTTCTTCCAACTTGATCTCTAGTAATTTCTTGGACTTGTGTTGAGTTTAAATAGGACCTCAGTTCTTAGTTATTTTATAATTCAAAACACCAAAATTTGATTAGTTTAGCTAATATAAATTGATAACTATTCGGTGATTGTCCCAAGTCCCTGTGGGATCGACATCCTAAGTACTACTCGATAAGCCGTGCGCTTGCGGTAGGATTTAGTGATTAGAGTGAAAATCACACAACAAGTTTTCTCCCATCATCAACAATGTACCCTTATTGTGGGCGCCAGACGGGAGAAAAGGTAGGATATGTGGGGATTATTATTTGATGAAAAGTTTGGGACAAATAATAAAATAAGAAAATTATAAAAATAAAAGTGAGCAGCAGTTTTTTTTTTTTTTTTTTTTTTTTTTTTTTTTGATTAGAGAAAGCAGATACCACAGGTGTGAATTATACCACACCCAGGTGTGAACCTTACGTCAAATTTTTTTTTTTTGATAAGAGAATCACGGGTGTGATAAAAATCACACCCGTGTGTGATTCCCTCGTCAATTGCACCCCCCCTTTTTTTTTTTTTTTTTTTTTTTTTTTTTTCAGATGTGGTGTGAGTGTTTTGTGTTTTCCTTCCCCGTTTCGCTTTAAAAAGACCGTCTCGAACCACACCGCGAAATTGTCTTTCACCTCGATTGTGGTTTTCTCCATTTCTAAATATTCCACTCCATGGCCTCAAAATCCGCAAGTTCCTCTTGTGCAAAGTTACCTGGCTGCAAAACCGACACCAAAAACCAATACGACGCAAAACAAAACAAATGAAGAAACCTAGAAAAGAGTAGAAAAACTTGGGTTGCCTCCCAAGAAGCGCTTGTTTAAGGTCATAAGCTCGACCCCTGTTCAATTCAATCCGGAGGTCGAGGTGGAGAAGAGGTAGATGAGACCTTCTTCTTCACTTAAACTCCCTCGGCATGCTTCCTCGAGCCCCATATGCTCACACCATTACCTGTAGGTATACTACCCCTATTTTCCCCATCTCCTTTACGGGACTTAGATTCCACGGGATGTTTATCATTCTCGTGCCGCATACCACTCCTACTTGGTTTAGGATTTGGAAGGATGGGTTTTGTCTTCTCCCGTATGACTTCTCCTTTTTTAATCATCAAAACATCCGGCCTATGATCATCCGCCTTAGCCTTCACTTTGTTGACTGAGGGATAGCATTTAGCCTCGAGCAAGTGGATACTCGCAATGAATTCAGCGCTCCCATCGACGTTTGGTTCACCATAAATCATGTACCTCTCTAAAGGGTCACTCACAAAAGGTTTCATAGTATCATCTTTCTCACATCCCTTCTTAGAATCAATTCTATAACATGACTTCTCAACCAAAGAGCAATCGGGGTGACTGGACAAATTAAACTGAGCTTTCTCTTCTCCAACATTCAAGGATAGACTTCCACTTTTCACATCAATAACCGCTCCCGCCGTAGCCAAGAAATGTCTACCAAGAATGATTGGGGTATTGGTATCCTCATCCATATCAAGAACAACAAAATCAGTCGGGATGGAAAACTTACCCACTTTAATTGGAACATCCTCCAATATACCTTCCGGATGTTTGACGGATCGATCCGCCAATTGCAGTGATATCGTAGTAGGCTTCAAATCACCCAGTCCCAACTTTAGGCAAACAGATAAAGGCATCAAACTGACGCTAGCACCCAAATCGCATAATGCCCGATCAATGCTCACATTTCCAACCAGGCAAGGTATAGAGAAGCTACCAAGATCTTTAAGTTTTGGAGGCATTTTATTTTGAATTATTGCACTACACTCCTCCATTAAAGCAATTGTTTCATAGTCCTCTAGCTTTCTTTTATTTGACAGAATGTCCTTCAAAAACTTAGCATAGGTTGGCATTTGGGAAAGTGCCTCGGTGAAGGGTACATTGATGTAAAGCTTCCTTAGAACCTCTAAGAACTTTCCAAATTGCTTATCTAGATTCGTCTTAGCCAATCTTTGAGGGAAAGGCACAGGCGGCTGATAAGGTGGCGGTGGGACGTACTTAGGCTCTAGTTCCGGTTCTTTCTCTATAGGGATTTCAACCTCAAACATAGGTTCCTCATTTTCGTGCTTACCTACCTCAACACCCTTACTCTTACCAATCAAGATCTCGGGCTCCACAAGTTGTTTTCCACTCCTTAAAGTCACCGCATTACAATGCTCCCTAGGGTTCAATTCTGGTTTTCCTGGCAGTATTCCGGGGGCACTAGAGGAAGAAACCGCTTGTTGGGCAATCTGGTTCTCTAATATCTTATTGTGGGTAGCTAGGTTGTCCACCTTAGATGCTAGAGTCTAAATCATGAACTGGTTCTCCTCATTTTTCTTGGCTTGGTTCGCCATAAAATTTTCTATTAAACTCTCAAGATTGGACTTTTGATGAGGTGGATTGGAAACTCTCCAATAAAAACATAATTACTATGAACGGTCTAGATTTTTATCACTCCCATCATAATACGGCAACGGCGCCAGAAAACTTGATGTGTGATTTTCAATATAATCACTAAATCCTACCGCAAGCGCACGGCTTATCGAGTAGTACTTAGGATGTCGATCCCACAGGGACTTGTGGTCAATCACCAAACAATTCCCGATTTATATTAGCTAGACAAATCAAATTTTTGGAGGTTTTATCTAAAAATCCTAAAATTAAAGAAAATAAAGATAATCTAATTAATAGACAAGAACTTCAAGATTTAGGTAATAGGGTTCAAGGTTTAGAGGCATTTCTTGGATTTCGGATCCACCACGGCGTTGTTTACATAGAATTTCAACAATGTTTCTATCAATATGAATCTTCCATTTATGAAGACCAATTATCAAATATTACACGTAAACATTCTTTAGAACTATTATCGTGATTGTACCTAGTTTTATCCAACATCCAGTTTCCTACAATGATGAATAAAATTAGGTCCATTGAATTACCATAATTAAAGGGCCACTTTAGGTTTAACCTAATTTTCATTCAAGAAATCCCTAAAGATTCGATCTTGGTTTCTAGGTTATCGATTGATTAATACTTTTTCTGTCATCAATTAATCGAATGGAGTTTCTCATGCAATCCTACAGTCATTCACTCCTTCGAGATATTATTTCCGGAAAATTACATGAATAAGCATACAAGATCAAATTCATATAAACATGACAAAAATCCTATCAATGAAAAGATTGTATCTTTAAAACTATATAATCATCGCCGGGCTTTTCCTAATCCAAGAAACCAATATTTACTCTCGTAACATATCAAGATTCCAAGATTCAACCATATAATTCATACTTTGACAAGAAAAATAAATAAATAGAATAAAGGAGAAAGGAGATAGAAAGAAACCGTCAAAGTATTGCATAAATAATCAAACCTCGAAAAAGCTTCGTTCTTGAATTCTTAAAACCTAAAAATCCTTGTTCTTGGGGATGGGAGATGATGATAGAAGAAAGGAGGAGCAGAGTCGCCTAAAATCTCCTGAATGAAGCGCTGATGATGATTTTTCAATTTAAGGAAATTATTTTAGGATAAATAGGAATTTTCCTTAATTTAAATTGTGTAATTTATCTCCTAAAATAAAATTCCTAGAAAATAGGAATCAAATAGCGTGTAAATCTTTTTCTCCATCCAAATTTGCGCCATCATCTTGAAATTACGTTGGAAATTTTCTCCACCAATCAGAACATTTTGTTGGCCTGCAGAAAATCTGAATAGTTTCTGCATTTTTTCACACCCTGTTCCATTCTTTCACACCTGGGTGTGATTCTTCATGTCTTCATGACTTTGACTCATTTTTAGCTCATTTTCATTGCTTTTTATGCTCGGATTCATCATATCTGCAAAATATCGAAGCCACAGCAGTAATCTAGTGCAAAAGAAGCAAATTTTCATACGAAAATAAAAAAAATAGGCATTAAAACAGGCCAAAACGATCCAAGAATAACCACATATGGTGGACTTATCAAACTCCCCCAAGCTTAACCCTTGCTTGTCCCCAAGCAAGTCAAAATATCAACTCAAGACTAAGTACTTAGAACACACACAGAACAAGCTCAAGTAGGATGCAAAGTACACGAGCCTCGATAGAGTATACTTCAATAGTTCAAACGCATAATATAAACATGGTCAACCTCTTTCAAAATACCACACTTTAACATGAACAAAGACTTCCATTAAAAATGAGATCAACCAAACAAGTAGACCCTCACGGGATAAAATCGCTCAACACTCATATTTGTGAGGTGGTTAATCTCTCAAGCTCATTCCAATGAAATTGCCCTCCTATATGCTTGTATATTATCTCATGTCAATCGCCAAAGAAACATGCACCACACAAATCATAAGGACTTAGAAGAAGGTATGGTAGAGAATAGCCGGAAAGGTAGGAAAATGACCGAAATGGTGGTAAAAATGGTAAGTGTAGGATATATATCACGGTAGGTGGTTCAAGGCCATTAGAACTAGTGAAACATTTGACTACTAATTCATCAACTCGTGTGATCTCAGGGGGGGTTTTATCCAACAACTACACAATTCTCTAACAACAAGCCACTAACATGACTTTATACTTTGGGAGGACATAGGCGTCACTTCCCATTTTATTACACAACAAAAAATAAAACAACATAGGAGGCTATTTTCGTATTGCACTCCTTATTGACTTTTTTTTTCCTTTGATTTTTCGATTTCTTTTTTTTTTTGTTTTGAGATTTGAAATAATATACAAGACACAAAACGGACTCCCTCAAGCTTAATTTCTTTGCAATCGAGTTTTTAGAATTTAATAGTCAACATCCCATTAATCTTAAGGCCGGGCAAAATAGAGATTTGGGCTATTCAATTTTTTTTTGTTTTTGTTTTTGTTTTTGTTTTGTGGGGTGAGGGCATAATATATGGTTAGTAAGGGTGTTAAGTGTGGGTAAAGGAAGAAACGAGTGCCTTAATCATTTTACTGTAGATGCAAGTACCATGGTAATATCAATAAGACGCAACACAAGTTCTAAAGGAACAAAATCATGGAAGAGAAAAATAAAAGCTCATTTTTGGGTGAGAGATCAAGTAGTCATCATTTTGGCCGGAACATCTCATCGGGACGGTTTGTCTACTTACTCGCCTCTCAATCATCCTCAATAAAAATCAATGCACATTTACGTGTGGTTTATCAAGTAGGATCAAACATATTATTTTATGCATCTTCCATATCAAAGTAGACTCTACCAATTTTTATGCATTTTAAATCATACTCGATATGACTGTGTGTAATCCAAGCAAGACATGGACTCAAAACGATTTGACTCATGAACCCTTAAACTTTACCTAAGCGAATTTTAATGACCTTTGTTTGTTTGTTTGTTTTTTTAAATTAATTTTTTTTATTAAAAAAAACCCTATTACGAAAGACTCAAATAGCAACCAAGTGAACTACACAAGTGACCCGCCCCCCCACGTAAATATTACATTGTCCCCAATGTAAATAATTGTAAAACAATGGAGGGTAGGAAGGAAGCTCACCAGATCAAGAGGCAGGAGGGTCAGGTGGACCAGAAAAAGACGCACGAGGGATCAAGAGGGCCATCATGTCCTTCAACTCATGAAGAAGCTGCTTGTGTTCTCGAAGCTCCGTCGCGTGTGACGAACCGTGCGATTAATAACAGTGGCTCGAACTATTTGCTTTTTCCCTTTGGATGTGGCGGTGATTCGGGTCTTCCTCCCATTGGATTTAGAGGTGGAGGCCTCGACCACTACCTTACGCTTTTTTGTACCTGCAGAAACGGGGGCGGGAGGACGTGGAAGCTTATGTGGTGGTTTTTTTGTGGTATTTCGGGATGGGTTTCTTTGCGGTTGTGGTTCGGTTTGTGGTAGTGGAAGAGGAACTGAATGAGTTGCAAGAGGTTCAGTTTGGCCGGAATCCGCCAAAGAGGATGGCTGGCCGGATTCCGGCATGGTGGTTGTAGGTGTGGCGGGTTTGGAGAAAACCAATAAATATGTTGTGAATCATCATCACGTGATTTCAACATGATGATGATTCCAATATATTTGATGTGATTATATTGTGTGTGATTCATCACGTGGGCCATTTCATGTGGCGGCGAATGATTATGATTTACGAGCCTCTTGGATTTAGTGATTATATTGGAATCATCATCACACATCAAATAAATATAAGAGAATCACGGGGGTGATAAAAATCACACCCAGGTGTGAAGCCCTCGTCAATTTCACCTCTTCCTTTTTTTTTATTTTTTTATTTAAAGTTGTGATGTGATACAAATCACACCCCCCCCCCCCCCGTTTCGCTTCAAAAGACGGACTCAAATCGCACCACGAAATTTCAATTCACCTCGATCGTGGCTTTCTCCATGCCAAGTGTTCCATGGCCTCAAATTCCGCGAGTTCCTCTTGTACAGTTTACCTGGCTGCAAAACCGACACCGAAAAACAGGACGACAAAACACAAAATAAATGAAGAAACCTTGAAAAGGGTAGAAAAACTTGGGTTGCCTCCCTAGAAGCACTTGTTTAAGGTCACAAGCTCGACCCCTGTTTAATTCATCCTGTGGTGGATGGTGGAGAGTCCAAGTACATGACTCTCTTCTCAGTGGGCTCCCCTGCAATGTAATGCTTTAATCTTTGACCATTGACCTTGAAAACGTCACCGGAATCGCTACGAACTTCCACCGAGCCGTAGGGAAAGACTTTTATAACGGTGAAGGGACCGGACCATCTTGTCCTTAACTTCTCGGGAAAGAGTTTTAACCTTGAGTTGAACAACAAAACCTTATCACCTTCATGGAATTCTCTCCTCAAGATGTGTTTATCATGCCATAGCTTTGTCTTCTCCTTGTAAATACGAGCACTATCGTACGCATCGTGCCTTACCTCATCCAACTGAGCATAAAAAGCAATGAAAATGAGCTAAAAATGAGTCAAAGTCATGAAGGCATGAAGAATCACACCCAGGTGTGAAAGAATGGAACAGGGTGTGAAAAAATGCGGAAACTATTCAGATTTTCTGCTAGCCAACGAAATGTTCTGATTGGTGGAAATAATTCCCAACGTGATTTTCAAGGAAATGGCGTGAAGAAGAGCCAAAATAAAAGAAGACACGCCATTATCTCCCTATTTTTTGGAATTTTATTTTAGGAGATAAATTACATAATTTTAATTAAGGAAAATTCATATTTATCCAAAAATAATTTCCTTAAATTGAAAAAAATGACTATCAACGCATGATTCATCAAGATAGTCGAATTTTTCCTTCTCCTCTTCATCATCATCTCCCATCCCCAAGAACAAGGATTTTTAGGTTTTAGAAATTCAAGAACGAAGCTTTTTCGAGGTTTGATTATTTTATGCAATACTTTGACGATTTATTTCTCTCTCTTTTCTCCTTTCTTCTATTTATTTATTTTTCTTGTCAAAGTATGAATTTTATGATTGAATCATGGAATATTGATATGAAACGTGAGTAGATATCAGTTTCTAGGATTAGGAGGAACCCGGATATGAATATATGATGTAAAACTCAATCTTTCCCTTGTTTTATGAAATTGATGCTTATAAATTGGTTCTTGTATGCTATTCTTGTATGATTGTCGAAATTAATAGCTCGAAAGGGTGAATAATCGCGATTTTACTTAGAGAAATTATTTGATTAATTAGTGACTGAAAAAGTACCAATTAATTGATACTTTAGGAAACAAGAATTGAATCTAGGGTTTTATTAGAATGAAAATTTGGTAAAATCTTTGATGGCATGAAATTATGGCTTTTTAATGGATCTAAATTTATTCTTTATCGTGGGAAACCGGGTGGAGTATGAATTTAGGTACGATCACGAGAATAATTCGATAGAATATTTTTGTGATAACATTTGATAATTGCCTTTATAAGTGTAAATTTCATATCTTGGGGGAAATATTGTTGGTAAGTCATATAGTAATTCCGTGGCGACTCCGAAATCCTAGAAATGCTTCTAAATTGAATCTTCACCTGAATCTTGAAGTTCTTGGCTTGTAGTTATATTCTCTTTATTTTTAGGATTTTTAGAGAAAAACCTACAAATATTTGATTTGTCTAGCTAATATAAATCGGGAATTGTTTGGTGATTGACTTCAAGTCCCTGTGGGATCGACATCCTAAGTACTACTTGATAAGCCGTGCGCTTGCGGTAGCATTTAGTTTTCTAGCGCCGTAAATATAAGAGAATCACCGCCAATCACTAAATCCATTATAATCACTAAATCCAGAGACGGCTACGTTCGCCTCCGATTGTCCATACCGATTTGGTGGCCGAACCACTCTCTTAGTACGTCTGGGTGGATTATGAATAGGGGTGACTGTTGCATTCGTAGTGTTATCTATTGTGACACTAGGTGGCACTTGTGGTCTGACCTCGTCAGAAAGTAACTCCTCAAGTACGACTTTACTTCGAGGCTTGAAGTCTGTCATATACTGATCCTCAAAAAATGTGGCGTTAGTAGAAACTATCACCTTGTTATCTTCCGGATCGTAAAACAGACCTCCACGTGTTCCCTTGGGGTAACCAACAAACAGACATACTTTCGTACGCTTTTGTAGTTTCGTAGTCTTGTCAACCAGTATATGTGCATGCTTTCGCGACATCCATTCAACAATTCCAAGGGTGTCTTATCGATAGACTTTGACGGTACGACATTGAGTATGTATACCGCTGCTTCTAGAGCATAACCCCAAAAGGATATCAGTAGCGAGGCGTAGCTCATCATTGATCTGACCATGTCAATCAATGTTCTATTTCTCCTTTCAGCAACTCCATTTTGCTGAGGTGTCCTAGGCGCAGAACGTTGGGAACAAATCCCATGTTCAATTAGATAGTCAGTGAACTCAGTATCTAAGCACTCTCCTCCGCGATCAGAGTGAAGGAATTTCAAAGACTTACCTAATTGCCTTTCGGCTTCATCTTGAAATTCCTTAAACTTGCCAAAAGTCTCGATTTTCGACGCAGCAGATAAACATATCCGAACCTCGAGTAGTCGTCGATGAAAGTCACAAAATACTCGAATCCGCCTTTAGCTTGCACATTCATCGGACCACAAAGGTCTGAATGTACTAATTCTACAGGTTCTTTGGCCCTATTCCCTTTTGACGAGAATGGACGCTTAGTCATTTTTCCTTCCAGGCAAGATTTGCAAACCGGCAATGAGTCAACAGATAAATCTTTTAAGGTATCACCCTTAGCCAGTCATTTGAGTCTTTCCAAGGAAATGTGACCTATCCTAAGGTGCCAAAGATATGTACTATCTTCTTTTTGAGAAATTTTCTGCCTTTTAGCAGATTGTTGATGCGCTACTTTAAACATTTCTGTATTTAACAGGGGAGCTTGCGTAGGTTTAATGAAATATAATCCGTTCTCTAATACAGTAGTACACAAAGTAAACCCATTCTTTGAAATAGTAAACTCATCATTCAAAAAAGAAACAGAGTACAACTTGTCTTTCAAAGAAGAATACGAAATTAAATTTCTCCAAAAATTCAGAATGAAATAAACATTGTCTAAATGTAAAACTTTATTTCCAAAATGTAAAACCGCAGCTCCCACTGCTTTAGCTGAAACTAATGCCTCGGTGCCGACTCTCATAACTTGAGCTCCTTCCTCTAGCTCCTTAAACGAACTAAGGATCTGCAAAGAAGAACATACATGGTTAGTAGCTCCAGTATCCAGTATCCAAATTGATACATCTTTAGCTACATTAAAAGATTCCAAGACAAGTAATTCAGGATTACCTTTCTTATCTTTCCCATTGCTAGCCTTAGCCTTCCCATCCTTTACATCTTTGAGATATATGGTGCAGTGACGACGCCAGTGCCCTATCTCATTGCAGTAAAAACACTTGCCCTTGGGCTTGGATGGTGCATTCGGCTTAGCCTTCTTCTTCATAGGTTTAGGCGCCGGCACCGTTTGTTTCTTATTCTTTGGCTTACTCAGCTGGTTAGACTTAGACGCCTTGGCTACGACCATATTGGCCTCAGCCTTCTTTTCCTGCTCTTGGGTTTTATCTTTCGTAGAAAGACCCTCGAAGACTTGAAGTTTGTTGGAAATAAAATTTATGTTTTGATGATGATTCATCACATATTCAGTCATTGTTCTAAACCCCATTGATGAAGTGTCATAACTAGCTGTTATAGTGCAAAGCAAAAAGATGTCTAGATTTCAATGTATAGGATTTAATAGAGTCTGATATTTGTATAAGTTAAATCAGACAAGCACTGTAATATTTCTTGGTTGTGAACTGAGATAACAAGAAACTGAGATAACGGGAAACTGGAAATTAGTTAAACTAGAAAACAGAGCACACCAATATGAAACTGAAGATAAGTTCGTTGAGGGACACAAACTCGGCTGGCTTATCTAGAAGACTGAAGAACTGAGGGACACAGACTCCGTTATTGAAGGCAGAAGAACTGAGGGTTCAAACTCAGTTATGAAGACTACGTCGAGACTGTAAAGCTAGGCTTCAGGCAAGATTGTGATGACCTGAACTGACTTTATGGATCTTGTATGGGGAGCTAAGGCACATAAGGACAATGATGTCTTTGCTGATTAATTCTTTGGTGTACTCTGATTAAGTCAATAATAATCAGATGAAAGGAAGAGTACTGAGTTGTTGAAGAAGAGTAAAAACTCAGTTAAAGCTCTTAGGAACTGAGAACTGATAATGTTCTCCGTAAATCAGTTTCAGTACTAAGGTTTAACTAAACTAAAGAAGAATCCAACCGTTACAATTCAAGAATTATGATTGGAGGATAATCTATCCGTTCTGCCATAAACGTACAAGCAAGAAAGCAGGACCACTAACGGCTACAAGGATTTGAACTCAAAGAAATTTGACCGTTAGATAAACCCCTATAAATAGACCACTTCTATCAGAAAGAAACGGGAGAGAGGAAGAGGAATTCTAAGAATCAATCTAGTCAAGAAAGAATTAAGGGGGAAAAGCCAATTTAAAAGAATTCCTACTAAATACTTAATTGCAAGATCAAGAAATTTCTTCAAGTGTTGATCATTCATTTGAAGAAATACAGAGATGTGCATAACTTATTTATCTAGAAGAAAAGCTCAAATCACATTTGAATCATAGTTATTGATTCAAGTCTCAACTTTGATTCTATCAAAGGTTTAGACTGTGAAATACCAAGAAGGTGTGAATGACAGTTGAGTGCAGTCAGGAAGACTGTGGTTGTGATGAGCTGGTGAAGAGGCAATTCAACCCTCCAAGGACCAGTGTTTCAAACAATTGAAGAGCAGCAATTCTACCTGTTCTACAAGTGTTTAGATAGTGAAGCTTGGGATTAGTCAAGGACTATATGTTTAGAACTTTTTGTAACCGGGCCATCTCAAAGAAGTTCTAGTGGAATTTTCCTCCGCATCATAGGGGAAGAGAGGACTGATAGGATTACATCACCTGGAACCTCTATAATTCTTGTTTATTTACTTTACGCATTTACTTACTTCATTACAGTCATAATCTTATTTACAGCAATCTTAAGAAACTGACTCAATAAGTTATCTAATAACTTATATCTTATAAAGGCTAAATCAATCCGCTGCCAGTTAACTAGACTAAGAATAAGTCAGTATTGACTTATACTCAGTTGAGTTAGCTTAACTCCGCACAAGCTTTAGTTGAACTCTATCTGGTTTAAGATTCAGTTTTTGGGAAAGTTTTTGGTGACAAGTTTATTCACCCCCTCCCCTCTAAACTTGTGTTAGCCTTTCCAAGGGACCAACAAAGTTCGTTGATCAACTCCGTCATGGATAGACGAGTCTTATTCATGACGTAGTTAGTCCTGAACGTTAGGATCGAAATGTGTCAAAGATTCGAGAATCACGGACACTTGGGTAGCATCGTCTATAGTCGCACCATGAGTTTCTGCTTCAGTAAAGTAACTAATCATGTTCATCACATGACCAGTAACCGTCTGACCCCCTCATCTTGGCATTGACAGCCTTCCTCACGGCCTCGTGTCTTGCTTGATCAGACGGTTTGCCGAACATGGTGGTCAAATGCTGCATAATTGCTTGTGCAGTATTAAAACTCTCAATTTTTGTCCGAATGACCTCCGACACTGAGGCTAAGAAGATGCCTATTGCCTTATTATTCGCCTCTGTCCATTTTTGATGTTGATCGCAAATGCGTTTAGGCGGATTATGAGGGGAATAACGGGCATTCCTCAGTCAAAACAAATTGCGTATTCTCAAATATGAGCACCACGTTTACGTTACTTTTCCACTTAGTAAAATTGTCTCCATTTAGCTTATCGTTCAGTAAAGTTTGAATTTGCGAAGACATGTTGCTGTAAATAAAATGACAGAAATTTAATCAAATATACACTACTATAATTTGTTTTTAGGAATAATAAACTTATATAAAGTCTATCCTACCATTACAAGGATTTAACCTCACACATCAGTGCCGCCGTAGGGTAGGTCAAAGAGGTGACGGTTAGATCGAGACAATCTCTTTCAATGATTAAGCTTCGAGAATCGAACATCTCACGGGAATCAGACATCCCGGACCTTAATCATTGATTACCTTCCTTTTTCTAGCCTAGATATTTTGAAAATATCCATAAAGAGTGTGACCTACTACATCAGATCTCAAAGTACGCCCTGAGTATGCCGTCGTAGGGTCGGTCAGTGACTCAACGAGTACCCAAAATCCTATCCTTTCGGAGACCAAGCCTTGAATTTTGATAGGGGTGAACACAATCCGTAGGGGGCCGAAATCAAAGCGGCTCGAGGCGTCACCCTTCTCTCACGTGCTTGCATCTATAGTAGAGGCCTTGAGGTTGGCTGTCGCCTTCCCCGCTCCCACTCAATAATTTGAAAAAGTGGTGGGTTTACTAATTATGGTTTCGGTCTTGACAATAAGAAACAATAAATCAAAGTACTCCGAACAGGGTCGGTTATGTAGGCAAGCCTACGCCGTCTTATTCGTTGGAACATATGTGACAGTTCTGGCTAATCCGGCAAGAGAAGCCCCATTTAGCCTGAAGGCTTATCGGCTATGCTAAGTCTTGTCGAATTACTATATCGTACATCACACGTGGAGGGGAGTCGATTGAGCCAAAGCTCGGTTGAACTCGCCCAACCATGGTTAGACCATTTCCGAACCCATGTACTAAGATTTTCAGATTTCTAAATTGTCACCCAAAGCGTAATCTCGTTTCTGTTTAAGATGGGTTCACTGAGAAGCCATCACTGAAAAACTCAACGATTTATCTAAGTGGGATTCACCGAGAATCCATCACTAAAATCGTAACGATTGACAAAACCCGGGTCCTCGGTTTTTATAATTAGTTACTTAATTTTATTTAACTACCACATATTAATTCAAACAAGTATGTTAACTAATTAAGTTATACACGCCTAATTTAATTCAAAATTAAATATCTATGTGTATGCATTAGAGTGGAATCATGAAGATGCATGTCATGGCAATTTCCGGTTATATCATACAATTTTTGATTATACACGAAAAGAAAATAACGGAAAAATAAACACCGAGATGGACCGTTGGTACCCCCGACTAACCTATTTTCTAGGAAAAGTAAAAAAAACTTAAACTAATCTTCGAGTCTTGATCTCGAACCGCCGGATCACGAACCACGAACACCCAAGAGGAGAAAGACTTTTTAAATTAAATAAATCCAATTTATTATAATTAAAACCTTTTTCATAAATTTTCTTTTTCTTTTTCGGCTGTTTATTAATTATTTTCCAGAAAAAAAATTTATTTTATTTAATTTTTTTTTTGTTGCTGTCGGCATTTAAAAAAAAAATTAAAACAGATTATAAAAAATAATAATAAAAGCCACCGAAAAAAATTAAACCCTAGCCGAGGTTTATAAAGAAAAACAGACTTATAGCGACGCTTTTCAGTGTCGCAGAAAGTCCTGTAGCGCAGAGTTTAATTAAAAAACAGGTTTTTAACCGTTTCTCCTCGTTCATACCTTGGGTTTCGCCTTGATCTTCATCTTTTCACCAAGATCTTCATATTTCGAGCCCGGAATATATAAAATTACAACAAAGCTTGCATATTTTACATAAAATTTGATTGCATGAAAGTAAATACAAATCTTATGCTCAATTGATACCAATCAAAAGAGCTACAAAATAGATCTACGGGTAAACAATACCAACCCCAATCCATCTCTTCAACCAAGACATTCACAAGGCATTCAACATGATAAATTTCGATGCATATAAAAAAAAGCAATCGAAAAACAAAAAAAAACAATCTAAACATGCTTTTCCACTCCTAGATCTAAAATTTACATACTTTGATTGATAAATCAAAGGCTCTGATACCAATTGTAGGATGTAATATCGCCGGATGGATCATAGATCCACCCGATTACGCAGCGGAAAGTATAAGATCTAGATATAGTCAACCAAAATACATAAAATAATAGATCTAAACCTACGAGGGGGTTTAGATTACCAATCTTTTTATGGTGCAATTACTCAAAGAACAAAGGTCAATCCAAGATCCAAGCTGGATGAGAAGCCACAGTCTTCCAACGTGTGTCTCCAAGCAACACCAGGTTGATGGTGTTTCACGCCGCCGGACCTCCTCGATATGCTACCTTAGAAAACTCGAAGTTTTCTAAAACTCGAAACCCCAGTATTATAGCCGAAAATTCTAAGCTACAATACTCCCAATAATGCGTGTATTATGACATGTTTTGAGGCTTGGGAGTACTCTCTTTATATAGGAGAGAAATCTTAGTCTCCAATGCATTATTTAATTAATACAAAATCAATTAAAATAATCATTTTCCTAAAAAGATAAATCTAGAATATTCCTAAATTAATTAGTATATACAAAAGATTTTCTTTTCCTTAAATTATTTAACAAATAAATAATTTAATCACATGTCTTATTATATATCAAGAAAACTAATTTCTCAATAAATAATTAAACCAAAAATGCGGCCACCCTAATTAATAATTAGGTCACACGCATTTTGCATTATTTTGGGCCAAGTCCACGAAAAATTTCTTTTCATGTATTTAATTATCTAGTCCAACTAAACAATTAATCCACATATCAATTAAATAGTCCAATCCAACTATTTAATTTTAATTGAGGTGAAACGACGAGAAAACGTATATGCTATATTAGGAGCCACGTCGGGGACCATGGACCCATATTCAGTAGCTACAATAAATTAAATAATATTATCCGTCAGACCGAACAATAATATTCAATCTATTAATTCCGGGATTACACCACCATAAACCCGAAACTGAACTCTGCCGAATATAGATATAAACTTACACTCAACTATGAGTTATAAGGAGTCCACTGATATAATCATTACATACGGATAAATCCTCCATAGATTGTTCACTTCGATTCAGGATATCTCCGTAAACCCTTCTCGAAACATATTATCCTTATTTACCATTAACCCCCTAGTGATCAATTAGTTCATAACTAATATAATATGAACTGGGCCCATCGATCAGTTTTTAGGGTTAACAAATAAGGGAACTGTCTGTCTACTTCCCGAGGGAAGGAATGGATTCCATATCTGTGATAGCACAGACTACTCACTCATCCTAGAGTAGAGCCAACGAGAAGTGTTGGACCACATACTAAGAAGTGATCCTTACTAACACATCAAACCCTACCCTGGTCTAAGCAGTTGTCTGTGATCACCTCAGGATTGAGATTGATCCATATATGATCATCTTGTGATTAGATAAGACTTCTCGATTACGGAATTATATCGAGAACTCAACTCAAATCGGTCCAGCCCTATATGATTATCATCATATATAAATGCCCCATTAGGTACCTTATTACCGACAATCCGGATAAGATCACACACACCTAAAGTGTTCGGCGCATTATTAGCAAATTAATCTTGAGACCCGTACTCAGATTAACAAACGCTACGGACTAAGTTAATTTTAAGTATATAACACAAACTCAATCCTCGTGCGTATAGCCATACACTGAGTTATGTGATTACATAATCAATATACTTACGGTTTTCTACAGTGTATTAATATTGGCAATAAATGCGAATAAATAAGATGAAATAAATTCTGTCATTTATTTAAATAAAACAATTACAAATTGTCTTTCGGGCATAAAACCTAACATCACCATGGATATATTGATACGGATAAACACTCAAGGATTTATCGAAACATAGAGATTCTATCACACGGCTCAATCGGTAGAGACTCGTTGATGATACATGGGCTTAAACCAGTAATATAGGCTGGGTTAATACTTATTGGGCCAAGCCCAAATGAAACACTTAACGAAAAATAAGTGGACAATATACTGCCAGGGCATGACCCTGACACAACTAACAGATAAGCGTGGTGGCGGCCAGACATAAACAAGACCTTTGATCCGCTCTGCTACGCCAAATGCAGACGCGAGAATAACCGTTGTCGAGATAACTACCAGAAAGTTAACAACTCTACATTAACGTGGGAATAACTGCCATGATCATGGGCAATACCCCATGATGTAACCGTTCCTATGATCCCGGACGTAAAACTACCCACTATTCCTCTGTAGTATTATATATAAATAGGCCTAAGAACTATGGAGGACTTGATTCCAGTTTGATATACTCGATTGGATACGTAGGCAACTCTCAGGAGTTTAGTCCAAAATTATACTAAACACTTTCCTCTTTTATATTTGATCCTAACTTGAATTTGGACCCAATTACCCGTTAAATGATTTAGACTTAATCACTCGTGCTGATAACGTGTTATATAATATATATCCGGATAAACTAATATGTAGTTTACTAGTATCACTACAAGAAATCGCGTCTGAAGGGATGACCTTTAAAGGGACGACACCAAGTCGTCCCAAAAAACAGTGTTAAGGGACGACATAGTCGTCCCTTTAAAGAAGTCAAACTTTCACCAAATTCTAAGCGGGATCTTTGGGAGGGAAACTTAAAAAAAAAAAAAATTATTCCCGCCTATTTTTCGGGATGATTTTTTGGTGGTTCAAATGCCAGCTTGGATTCTACGTGGACAAGTATATTTATAGGGACGACAATGTCGTCCCTTTAAAGCAAATCAACTTTTTTTAATTGGAATTTTTGTTATAAAACATTGTGTTAATATATGAATAATATTTTTTTTTATAAAATGGGGTTTAAAAGGACGACTTTGTCTCCCTTTAAAGTAACTTTCTTTTAATTGCAAATGTTGATATAAATCATTATGTAAATATTTAAAAAAAAAATTTATAAAGCAAATTGCATTTTAGTTACAAATATGAATATAAAATTATTATAATTTAAAGCAAATTATATTTTTTAAATACAATTGTATAAAATTATTGAGTAGTAAGTTTAAACCTAGGGTTCGTTAATTAGTCGATTGTTGACTTCAAACCCAAACATCGCCGATTAGTTCAATATTTGATTTGAATCTCGTGGTTTGTTATACATATTAGCGATTTCAAACCACTATCTTTCTTTATACGAGATCATTCGATAGTACTATCTGCTTTGGTGATCGCTCGATTCGTTGTTGATCGAATGAGTTAAGGCTCGGGTTCGTTGATTACCCCGGGATTGATTTGAATCTCGGGTTTAGTTATACATATAAGCGATTTGAAACATCTATCTTTCTTTATATAAATCATTCTGATAGTACTATCCTCTATTGAAGCGTCGGTTCGTTATTGATCGAATGAGTTAAGGCTCGGGTTCATGGATTTCCCCGAGATTGATTTGAATCTCAGGGTTCGTTATACATATAAGCGATTTCAAACCTCTATCTTTCTTTATATAGATCATTCTGATAGTACTATCTGTTGTGGATCATCGGTTCGTTATTGATCGAATGGGTTGAGGCTCGGGGTTCGTTGATTACCCTGGGATTGATTTGAATCTCGGATTTCGTTATACATATAAGCGATTTCAAACCTCTATCTTTCTTTATATAGATCATTCTGATAGGACTACCCACTATGGACCGTCGGTTCGTTATTGATCGAATGAGTTAAGGATGTGGGTTTGTTGTCGATTAAGAGAATTCAAATATGAAGTTCATTATTGAGAAGTGATTTCGTTAATTAGCGATTTCAAATCCGAAGGCGGTTGCAAATGTATATTAAGTTTAATATAAGTTTTAATATATTTTAATTTAATACAAAGTATAATAAAAAAATTTATTTAAATTTGGTTTAATGTGACAACATGTCGTCCCTTAAAATCGAACGCTCCTCTTTCTTTCTCTTTCCCTCTTCCCCCTTCGCGATTTCTGCAAAAAAAACCTCCGCCTCCCCGTCTCTCTTGCCGCCGCCACTCCTCAGCCACCACCAGCAGGAGCAACATTATTAGCAAAGAGCTAGCCTCAAGCGAAATTGACCAAGCTCCGCAAAGAATAACAAAGATCTCCGTCGGTTCAAAGAAGGCTCCGCCAACAACAATCTACGAGGTAGTCTTTCATAGGAGTTTTTGTGATTGTCTATGAAGATTCCGAAAAGTGTTGGAGAAAACTCATTGTGCTTGATTAGCACTTTCACCGCTAACGGGCAGGGGGTGGGGGGCTGCATATATCATCAATTTATGCTGCAAACTTTGAATTTGTTTTTCTTTCATATATCTGGTCCTTAATGTCCATTTTATTTCCAAAATGTGTATTTTTTTTATGAACGTTGAAAGTTGAAATTGATTGGAGCAAGGTTATGTGGTGAGTTTGGTTTGATGGTGAGTTGTTTGGTGTTGTTTGGTTTTGGGCAAAGTAAGTTTACATTGGAACATGGAAATTGATAGTGTATGAGTATGGTGTAGGTAAGCATTTTTTCATGTATATATTCATGTTGAGATTGATTGAGGCTTGATGGTGAGATTGCTGCTTATGGTGAGATTTATTGGTGTAGAAGGACTTGGTTATAAATTTGGTATTGTTCGATTGTAGTAAACTTTGGTATTGTTGATTTGGTATTATAGTTTTGAGAAGTTGGGAAATTTGTTGTTGGTAGTAATGAAATTGTCCATATTGATGGTTTGATCGTGCATAAGAGTGCTGTTCCTACCCAAAATGGTACTGAAAATGGCTATGTTTCAGAGACCATTGTTATTGGAAATATTGATCACACTTACACTTAGAGTGAAAGTGTTTTAAGTGTTAAAAGTCTTTGTTTCCTTGTTTGAAACATCTTAAAAGGGGAAAATATTCTTTGTTTCCTTGTTGGGAAAATATCACGATGCCATAAATACATCCAAATTAATCATGTAGGTATTGGTAGCTCTGTTATTTCTTCTTTGATTCCCACATTTAAGGTCTAGTTCAATGTGTAGTTTGTGTCATAATATAGGTAATTGCCATGTAATTTTCTTCCTTGTTTCCCACTCTATTTTTTATTTGGTGTCCAAGAGTCTGTCTTGATATGTAATATGTGGTATTTGGAAGATTTAGCAATCTATCATGTCATCTTCGAAGGAGATTCGATGATGATTTTTCACAAGCTCTCTTCCAATACCATAGGTTTTGTTAGGATTGGGTAGTGTTATTGATGATTGTAGAAACCTTATTTCATGTTATAGTATGTTGCCCGCTTCTCATTTCTTAAAAGAACGGGAAGAAAGGTCTCTCCTTGGTAGGTATGGGAGCTCTTCCCCTCATTTTGATGCTTACAGCAAGTAGATCTGTATGTTTTATTCATCGGTTTTTGAAGATGAAATCAGTCTATTTTGATTTATCTTTTAATGTTGTCTCAGATCTTTTCTCGGTCAAGTGGGCATCTTTATATTCTCATCCTCAGTGGGTCATCTACCAAATAGCCTCTTTGAGTTGAAAATGGTAAATGTTCTTGGATTGGATTAACTATGTTTTTATAGATAACCAATTCCCTTATTATTACACGTGTTGCGTATTCTTTTCCTTATATATGGTTTAGACAGAGACCGTAAGATCTGTTTATAATTTTATACACCTTGTGTGTTAGATATAATTATTTGATATTTTTAGTAAAATTTCAGATAACCCTTTAGCTGTGATAAATTTAGGATACGTCATGGGTGGAAGGCCTTCCGGCGAATATCATTATTGAAGATATTTCTTACCAGTTGGATATGCTCAAACTCTGGGACAACAAAATACCTTATTGCGGAGGGATTGTGACGTATAATGGAGGATTGACGGTTAAAAAATCCTTTTTTTTCATGACAACCGGGATTCAGCCCGAGAGATGTTTTCTCTCTCCTCTCGGGTGATTCATGACTTTGTATTACGCCCTTTGGTTCTACACCAAAGTCAACAACAAAGTCAAGAATAAGAGTATGTTTGCCGTTTGCTATGACTACTTTGAAGACTTCTTGGATGCTTATGATTTTTTGTCTGATACCATCCATTTGAATCCCGTGACCAATGTACGCAGATACTATATAGAACCCTATACTCAACATCCCCACACAAATGTGCACACTACGGTTCATTGGCTTTTATCAGGTATAATGCATATGCATGCGAAATTGGTTTCCAGCAATTTGTTGGACAAACCCAATTGTTACGTAAAATGCGGGAGTAAGGTAAAGATATTTCAGGTTAATATAACTCGTGAGAGTTTTGATGGAGATGACAGGTGGAACAAGTCCATAGACTTAAATATCAAGAAATTTAAGACTTTCCTTGACACGAAAGTTATCCCTGTTGATTGGCTTGTGAAACGGATATTTCTGAGATGCTTCGACATCCCAGTCTCATCTCCGTAAGTATTATAAATCTTACATTTTATCATACATTTTTAATCACATTTTTACCGTTTTTAAATGTTGTGTCAAGGATAAACGTCTGTCAATGGTGATCAACCGTCCCTTCTTGAGGACTGACAAGTTGGACATATTGTATCTCATTGTAAAAGTTCATCAAGCCTATTCTGCCAATAACATTAAGGGTACTTGTGGGAAATTTGTCTCGAGAGCGGGTATTGCGTCATTTGCGAGATATGTAACCTCCTCCTCACTCCCGGTGATGACCGTACAAAGTCGAACTCCAATCCTGCAAATTGGGTGGCCAATGTAAGTAAGGCTGGGTTGTAAAAATTTCTTGGCACAAGGTAACGGTG
This sequence comes from Gentiana macrophylla, assembly GCA_026214975.1. Lineage (NCBI taxonomy): Eukaryota > Viridiplantae > Streptophyta > Magnoliopsida > Gentianales > Gentianaceae > Gentiana > Gentiana macrophylla. The sequence continues at coordinate 22,658 of JAOBSW010000911.1, read as the reverse complement.
GGACTCTCAAGGGTTTACAAGGGACTGCTGATCTAACAATTCTCATAAGGCTACTACGAAATCTTGTCGTACATTATAGTGATCCTAAACAAAACTTGAATTTGGATCATGTTTACCAGGATATCCAAAGTACGTGGACGCTACTGATCCCATGCATGTACGATCTGATGTACGTAGCCGATGCCACTTTCTACACCGCTTAATTTCAATTTCCTTATCCTTTCAGGCTTTTGACTAGTGACTTTCTGGCTTTTGACTAGTGATGTTCTATGTATAGAATTTCTGAGACTTGATGCCCCTGCATTTATCCCTTCTCCTGCTCTCGATTATTTGACACAGCACGTAACATTTAATCTTCTCTATATTGATTTTCCCTGCATGAGATGAAGGAGATAATTCATTGTTTGGTGGCTAAATTAAATGATGCTTTTGTGATGTCCTTTTCTGTCTCCTTTTGGTGTTTGTCCTTTTTTGAGGTTAGTGCCAGGTATGGAACAAATTAAATTTGAGGATGTGGAAGCACAATGGAACACCATGCATTTGGTTCATTTGGGTAAAGACAACTTTTGTCTTGTCCAGAGTTGTGAACTCTCGGGTGTGAATAGATATCAACCTATACAACTCACCAGTATAAAGCTTATGGGAGAAAGGTCGATGACTGTGACGGGTGTATGCGTCTATGAGGTGGAAATTCAGAGTGATGAGCAATTTCAAGCATGCATGCAATTTCAAACTATATCACATACTTGGTTGGAGCTTTCTACAGTCATGCATGTATAGCTTTCGATCACTATGTGAGGGCCAGTCACGTGGACAATACCCAACTCTGACATTCTTTTTCTTCCAGACATGTAACAATTTCATTTCCCGGATCGATGTAATGAATACTCGGTCCAAAACTTGTATTCCTATATGATCATATTAAAGGAAAACACATCTACTGCACAAATTGTACAGGGAAAGGATCTTCTGTATGTTTTATTTAACTGCAAATCGTGGCATAAAGTTCTTTTGCTATCCAAGTTACTTCAGCTAGGCTTTCAAGAGAAAGGGCGATATCATCGGCCATTGTTATAAGTAGGAGCCTACATTCTGCAGATAACCGAAAAGATATCTTTAAAAACTATGAACTTCTACTGTTAACATACATGGATTTCCATGCATGTGTAGGCTACTTATATATCTGTCTAGGTGCTGTTTGATCCTCATTAACTTTGTACCACCGATTCGACCTTTGTTCGAGTCTTTGTCTGCTTCTCAAAGCAGCTCAACCTCCTCAAAAAGTAATGGTGATCCTTCAAAGCCCATCACCATGTCCAATCTCTGGGCAATCACTGTATGTTCCTCAGTGAGTAGGACCCTCTCTTCCACAAAAATAAAAGGAAAAGTAGCCATGTTTTCTTCTAGAGATCCTCCAGCTTCAGCAATCTTTTGTAGATTCTCAAAGATTTAGATATAGTGCCACTGAGTATCAATCCACTCTTGATATTGAATCAATCTTCGTAATCGATATCGAGCTCACTATGTTCAATAACCTTCTCATCATCTAGATTTTCGATCTGGCGATCATCGGATTCACATCGACTCCACAACCTTGAATGTATCATATGTGCCAACCATCCTGTTATCTCCAAGGTTTATACCATCATTGATTAGAGCCTCCAATTATCTATGATGAGATCTTCCAGATCCTCATCCATTTGTTCGGCTTTGTTGGTCCTCGATGACTTGCCAAAGACCAGAAGGATCGCTCGCTCTGAGTTCATTCAATAATGCAGTTCCACTGGCTTCTCCTTGATATGGGGGATGATCATCATCAGAATCAGATGATGATGAATCATCACTATCTGGTCCATCCCTAAGAGTCTTGAACATGATACCTCCTTCTCCCTTTTCACTGTCAATGATTTCCATTAACCTCATCTCCAACAAAGAGGTATTGACCAGATCAAGTAGGTTTTCCACCTCTAATTTTTCAAAGGCCCATTCTTCAAAGTCTTTCATTGGCTCAGCAACTGATTTTTGTTTCTTATATTACCCAAACTTCCATTGAAAGTAATCAGCCACCAGCTTGAGTTTAGGCTCAACATATCTTTTCTTTTATTTTCCTTCCTTTCAAATGGCATTGAAGGCTTTATTGCAGCAGATTGTTCAACTTGTTGTCCTCCAAAGGTCTCAACAAGTAGATTCAATGTTTCCTCAACAGATGCATCTAGGTCAGTAGGTTCTTCTTATTGTAAATTTGTACCTACCACCTCCATCTGTTCCACACTTGGTTCCCTCTGACTTACGTGCTCATCAGTAAGGTCAGCAACAGATTACTTTTCCCCCTGAACTATTGCAGAAATGGCAGGGTCTTGTACCGTTGTATCAATTTCCACAGCAGATGCAGATTCAGTAGTCTGATGTGGCTCATCAGGAAGTTGATCAACAACAACTTCTGCAGCTTCAGTAGGCTCAACAGCCTCTTCTTCTTCTTTCCTTTGTTCTTCCAGGACCCTAAATTCCTTTCCTTTTCCATGTTTCTTTTTCTTTGCAATTTCTTTCATTCTCTTGGAAAGTTGTTCAGATTCAACTTCAGTAGCTTTCCTCTTTCTACTATCTTCCTTCTGTTGCTCTTTTGAGATTTCAGCAGCAGACTTCTTCTTTACAACTTCAATAGGGTCAATAACCTCAAAGATCAATGGACCTCGATGGACTCAGCCTCTCTACGATTGCTTCCTTGTTTTCCTAGGCTTTAGCATCTCCGTGATTTTTCTAGTATCGCAGACCTTTCTCTTTTCAAAGAACTTTCTTAGGTGCAGCAGACTTAACAACTTGCTTAACCTGCTCACCACCAGCATCATCATCCCCATCATTGTCACTTTCTGTTGCTTCATCATCTACATCTTCATCATCATCTAATCCAGGAATATGATAGTTGATCTCCTTCTTATATATGGACTTGTTGATTTTCTCAGGTGCAACATCGGGTATTTGAAAATGATTCAGCAAGGTCTGAATCAGTAGACCTAGGGGTTTGGTTTTGGACTATCTTCAGTAAACACCTTCTTCATATAATGTATAAAGAATCCAGCCCAATCAAACTTCAAACTTCTGTAAATGATGATCAGTATGTCTATCTTGGGTCCAGAAAGTGTATCTAGACTCCCACTGAATCCCAGAATGTTCTTGGCAATAATCTTGCTCAGCAGATTATACTCAAATCCAATGTGCCTCACATTAATGCTTAGAGATGATGGTATGGTTTCAATTGTTTTTATTGCATCAACAAACATCATCCTTGGCAGGTTCATCATTTCTGGATTGGTAGGAGCACCATTTCCAGGTCCAAAATGAAATACTTCTCTCAGTAGATCTGAAGCGATTTCAATTTCTCTGCCATTAACCGTTGTAGTAAAGGCTTCTCTATCTTCAAGAGTGACCATGTTCTTCAAGAATTCCAAAACATTGATGTATGAAATTCTTTCCAATCTTCTATTAATAACATTCTCCAAACCAGCAACCCTTCTGATTCTTCTTCCAATGTTGTTGGCTAACTCAGTAGTGTGACAGTCAGTGACGTATCCTCTCACACTTTGACTTGATCCAATATGAACATCACCTTTATCCGCCATTAGAAATAAGAAAGATGAAGAAGAAAGGTTTTAAATCATGTTCACACAAAGGTATTTTCAGAGAAATAACGATCTGAAGGTTGTAAGTAGAGACTCTGTGTATATGTCTGTATATATAGAGAGAGGTAGTTGAAACTTTCAGATAATGCACTGTACACGTACTGTAGCATTAACCACGATTAAATTTGGAATAAATGAGATCTTGCCACGTGTCCTATAACTGATCCATAAAGAGTGATAACCGTTCGATCGTGTAACTGCGGTTATAAAGATAAGATAAATATCCCGGCCTTTTGCTTTTTGACTTTTGTTAAGCTTTGACTGTGTAACGTATGCTTCAGCAGCTTTTGTCATTAGTAGACTTGGCTCAGCAACCTGCTGACAGAATGTCTCAGCAGCCTACTGACAGAGTTACTCTGCTGATCTTCAATTCCTCTTGTTTTGTCCAACTGATAATACAAGATGAAGTTTAAAACCAATGACTGATCTGTCAAGTGAGCTCACCCAACAGGACAAAGACCAATCCCCTTGGCAACTTCATTTGCTCAATTGTCCAAACATATATAAGCACATAGAATTGTTGACACCAATGACTACTCTGCTAAGTGAGCTCACCCAACATAGCAAAGACTAATCCCCTTGGTGAATTCCAGTACATTGATGATCATAGGTGTATCAGTCAACTTTTATAATTCCAAGTTCAGTCCTTAACTTAGCAAATCTTTCACTATCCAATGGTTTTGTGAAAATGTTAGCAAGTTGATCTTCAGTAGGGATGTAAAGAACCACCACATATTTCTTTTCAACATGATCTCTTATAAAATGATGTCTCACATCAATATGCTTGGTTCTTGAGTGCAAGACAGGATTTTATGTGATAGCAATTGCACTTGTGTTGTCACACATTATAGGAATTTCTCTTTCTTCAATTCCATAATCCCTTAATTATTGTCTTAACCATAATATTTATGCACAAAGAACTTCCAAAGAAAGAATGTATTCACCTTCAGCGTAGTGGAAGTTGATATAGAATTCTGCTTCTTACTGAACCATGAAACTAGTCTATTCCCCATCAATTGACAAGTTCCTGTGGTGCTTTTTCTATCAATCTTGCATCCTGAATAATCAGAATTTGAGTAGGATATAACCTTAAAGCTTCCATCTTTTGAATACCATATCCCTACTCCCAAAGTCTCTTTTAGATACTTAAGAATCTTTTGACTGCAACTAGATGACTTTCTTTTGGTTTGGATTGAAATCTTGCACAAACACCTACATCAAAGGATATATCAGGTCTGCTGGCAGTAAGGTACAACAGACTGCCTATCATCCTTCTGTATAAGGTCTGATCAGCATCTTTGCCTTCTTTGTCTTCATCCAATCTACTGTATGTACTCATAGGAGTTGATATATTGGTGCTGTTTTCCATACCAAATTTCTTCAGTAGCTCATTGGTATACTTGGTCTGATGAATGAAGATTCCATCTTTCATTTGTTTGACTTGCAATCCCAAAAAGTAGTTCATTTCTCCCATCATACTCATTTGGAATTTACTTTTCATGAGATTAGCAAATTTCTCACATAGCAATTCATTTTCAGAACCAAAAATTATATCATCAACATAAATCTGTACCAGCAGGGTGCTGTCTTCTTCATTGATTCTGAAAAGAGTCTTGTCAATGGTTCCTTTTGTAAAACCATTGTCCACCAAGAATTGAGATAGGATCTCATACCATGCTCTTGGTTCTTGTTTCAAACCATAAAGTGCCTTATTAAGTTTGTACACTTTATCTTCTTGATCTTTAATTTCAAAACCAGGAGGTTGCTGAACATAAACCTCCTCTTCCAGAATGCCATTCAGAAATGCACTCTTGACATCCATCTGGTATACTTTGAAGTTTTTATAAGCAACATATGCCAAGAATAATCTTATAGCTTCCAATCTTGCAACAGGGGCATATGTCTCATCAAAATCTATTCCTTCTTCTTGAGAATAGCCTTTTGCTACTAGTCTGGCCTTATTCCTTACAATGGTACCAGATTCATCCAATTTGTTTCTGTATACCCATTTGGTTCCAATTATATTTGCATGATTAGGCCTTTCCACCAGTTTCCAAACTTGATTTCTTTCAAATTCATTCAATTCTTCTTGCATAGCAATTATCCAATCTGGATCTGATATTGCTTCTTCAACAATTTTAGGTTCCATTTGAGATAGAAAACAAGTAAACATTGCTTCTAATTGTCTTCTAGTCCTTACACCTTGCTGTATATTGCAATTAACTTGCTCAGCAGGGTGATCCCTTAACCATTGTGGAATTTGGTTAGATTGATTCTCAGGAACATCATCTTCAATAGGGTCTGCTATTGCTTCAGCAATGGGTTCAACAGATCCTTGAACTGCCTCAATTGTTGCATCAGTAGTGTTAACAGCAGGGTGTTCAGCAGGGGCAGAGTCAGAAACCTTTAAGTCATTTATCCTTTCCAAAACATCAACACATTCTAGATTAGTGACTTGTTGATTCTCAGCAGGTTCTGAAGCTTCATCTTTTATTCCAGTGAACTTAGGTTCATAAAATACAACATGTGTTGTTTCTTCATGTTTCAGTGTCCTTTTATTCAGTACCCTGAATACCTTGCTGATAGAAGAATATCCCAAGAAGATTCCTTCATCTAATTTTGGTTGGAATGTCTTCAATTGCCCCTTATGATTTAATATAAAACATTTGCTTCCAAATGGATGGAAATAGGATATATTAGGTTTCCTTCCATTCTAAATCTCATAAGGTGTCTTTAGCGACTTCTTGTTCATGAGGTTCTGCTTTGTGTATAGCATCTTTGTATTGATGACTTCATTTCAATATCTTTCTGTAATAATGCTTCACAAATCATAGTTCTTCCCGCTTCTTTTAAAGTTCTGCTTTCTTCTCTCAAAGAACCCCATTTTGTTTGAGGTGTACCAAGAAGCAGACCAGGTTGGTGCAAAGACACCATTTTGCTCACAGATTCTCTTATAAATTTATTGAGAAATTCAGTATCCTTATCTGATCTTATCTTTACTATTGTCAAACTTTTCTCATTTTGCAGTATCTTCAAAAGTTCAGGCATCCTTTGAAGTGTTTCACTTTTCTTGTTCATGAAAATTACCCAAGTGTATCTTGAATAATCATCCACAACTACTAGAGTGTACCTATTTCCTGTCACACTTGTTGGTGTTACTGGTCCAAATAGATCCATGTGCAACAGCTCCAAAACTCTTTTTGTTGAATGCTTAGTCTTTGACTTGAAGCTTGATTTTGTCTGTTTACCTTGCTGACAAGCTCACATATAGCATCATTTTTGAATGTGATCTCAGGTAAACCAATCACCAGTTTCTTCTTCACCAACTGATTGCTATCATCAAAATTTAGATGATTTAACTTCTTATGCCATAACCAATTCAGTTCTGACTTGGTATGCACAATCAGGCATGTCTCTGGAACAGCAGTAGACCAATCCACAACATACATGTTTTGTTGTCTTCTTTTAGCCAACACAACTTGATCACCTCTTTCACTAATGACAATACAGGTGTTCTTGTCAAAAGTGACCTTGTAACCCATGGCACAAAACTGTCCAGTGCTTCCACAAATGCAACATTCCTGATGGTTAATCCATTTTTCACAATTGTGCCATATCCTCTTGTGTATCCTAGTGTGTTCTTGTTGCCAAAATTCACTCTTGGACCAACTTTTGCCACATAGTTTGTCAGACAGTGCTTATTCTTTGTCATATGTCTGGAACATCCACTGTCAAAGTACCAGACACCCTACAAAACAAAGTAGTGTATTTTAGGTACCCAAAACTGTTTGGGTCCATGATGGTCAGTGGTAAGCATGACCCTTGGCAAGTTTCCATAAGGTCTTCTTTGAAAGGTATCATACTTTTGTTCATACATGTATTCTACACATCCATAAGGTCTAACATTTTGTTGTGTAGTACTCACATATGCTTTCTGGCGTTTTAGTATGTATTGCTGTTTAGAGTGATTTCTATTGTTAGAAGCACCAGCATAACCATAGGTTTGCTGTCTGTTAGGAGCAACCTTGTTATATGGAGTCTGTTGAGGTCCCTGCTGAGGTCTTGTATAAGTCCTCTGCTGATTCCATTGCTGAGGTTTTACCCTAACAACATGGTTATATATGTTGTTTCTAGCAGTAGGGGCAGGAATATTCCAATCATCATCAGTAGGGAATAATCTACCCTTCCCCCTGAGATAAGCATCCCTTGAATGATTGACATTTTTAGGTTTAGGATTCTTAACCTTGGAATATTTCTGACTTTTGCTCTTTTGTGGTCCAAAGAGACTTGCGCAAAGAGTCCAGTGCCATCGGCAGTCTAGAAGGTACAATAGTCCTACTCTTAGATTTATTCTTTTTGTTAGGTACTGATGTCCTTTTTTACTTCTGATTTTGCTTCTTTGAGGCATTCTTAATGGGCTTCACTGCCTCAGCAACCTTTTTAGGAGTTGGATCTTGTGCAGGTACAAACTTAGGACCTATTCTGGTACTAGGTTCAGTAACCTTACTGGATCCACTCTTATTAGATTGTTGAGTTCCAAATCCAAGGCATGTTCTATCACCATAAGGCTTTCCAGATTTGAATGCAGTAGTGGAACTAGATTGTTCAGCAGATTCAGCAGCTATTGAATGTGCAGCAAACTTATGCTGATTTTGTCCAAAATCTTTTTCCTTTCCCTTGAGAATTCTTAATTCAGCTTTTAACCTTTCAACTTCTGTTTGAAGAGCTTCTTTTTTAGCCTTCGCAATCTCATAACCAGATTGTATTATCCTCAGTTGATTAAGTATGGCATCCAAAGTTTCTTCATTGTCAGAATTTTTAGGACTTGAACCACAAGTTGATTCACAATTACTTTCAGCAGGAGTGTTTATAGATACAGAATTGTATACCTCCTCTGTTTCATCCATGTTTGCCATTAAAGCATAATCATCCATATCGGCAACAAGTGCGATGATCATCGATTCATTTCCTTTTTTCTCGATTCAACTTCATATCCTCGATTCATCTTCAAAGAACCATAGCTTTCTTGCGGATCTTCTTTGTTTGACTTTTGCTCTTGAAGAGTCCGGACAATCAGGTCTGAAATGTCCAGGCTTCTTGCAGTTGAAGCAAAGATAATTAGGTTCCTTCTTCTATTTTAGTTCAGGACAGTCAGGTTTGAAGTGTCATGGGTTCTTGCATTGATAGCATAACTAATCATTGTCTTTCTTGAATTCATCATTCTTCTTTTCACTAGATTTCTTTGTGAAATTCCTTGGAGAACCCTTTCCAGTTTTCATCATTCTGATTTTCTTGCTCAGTAGGACAATTTGCTCTTGCATCTCATCCAGTAGATCATCTTGAGCTCATGATGTTTCTTCTTGATGTGTAGCAGCCAATGCAATGGTCTTTGGTTCTTCTTTTTCAGTCTCAGGTGCAAGTTTCTTACTGAATTCATAAGCCTTGAGATCTGAAAATAACTTAAAGGTATCCTCTTCATGTAAACTTCTCATCTCTTCTATGGCAGTCACCTTCATTTCCCAAACTTCTTTTGCAGGTAGAGCTTCTAGAATCTTTGAGTTGATTTCTTCTTTTGAATACTTTACACTCAGTAGGGTGAGTTCATCCATGATGGCATTGAATCTTGATTCCATTTGTTCAATGGTTTCATTTGGTTTCATTTTGAAATCTTGGAACTTCTTCTCTTGCCACACTGATTTTGTTCTTCTTGATTGCATCAGTGCCTTCCCAGATTAATTGCAACTTGTCCCAAAGTTCTTTTGCAGTCTTGCAATCCTTTACTTTCATGTACATATTGCTGTCCAAAGTTCTGTATATGATATCAATAGCAATATTGTTGAGGTTTGCTCTTTTTCTATCTTCAGCATTCCATTCTCTTTTTGGTTTTGGAATGTACTGTGTTTTTGACCATCTACAGTTATAGCCTTTGTGATTTCCAGTGGTCCATCAATCAGCACATCCATCATCTCATCATGTGTTGCAGCTAGAAAAGCCTGCATACGACGTATATACTCATCAAAACGATCTAAAGAACACATCAACATTGTTCTAGCATACTGGTTGTTATCCATTATGAAAAGCTTTGAAAATCAGAAACTTGAAAAAGTTTTCAAAGTATTTTCACAAGCACAACAAGTAGGATTACTTGAAACGTAATCAACGCTCCGATACCAATTGTTGGTCCCTTGAAAAGGCTTTGGTTAAGTTTAGAGGGGGTGAATAAACTTAACACTTAAAACTTTTGAAGTTAACAAACTTAGCAAGTTCGATGAGTCTGTTTGATCGCTTTTGGTTAATCTGATGTGACTCGATGGTCTGGCGATCGTTGATTTTACTGAATTTGTTGTAGCGGAATATATATAAATTAAGCCTTAATACTTGTTGTTAAAATATGATACTAAGTATTAGATACTCAGTAGTGTAAGTGTGTGATTCAGTTACTAGTTTCAGTAGGTTGATGTGCTAAATTTACTAAATGCAGAAATTAAATGCAGAAAGTAAGTAGACAAATTTTATAGTGGTTCTAGGTGGTGTAATCCTGTCAGCCCACTCTTCTCCTGTGATGTTGGAGGTAATTCACTAGAGATCTTTGAGGTTGCAGTTACAAAAATCCCTAAGTTGTTTGTCCTTCACCAATAACTATGGCTTCACAAACTAAACACTTGGAACAGGTAGGATTGCTGATCCAAAGTCTTCCACTGGTCCTTGAAGGGTAGGATTTCCTCTTCACCAGCTCCACCACAAACAACAGTCCTTGACACCCAAAGATGCTTCACTGTCTTCAGCAGGTTTCTTGTAAAAGAAAGTTTGAATTAAGTAAGTGATTCAACTTTCAGCAGCTTGATCAGGATGAAATGATCAGTAGCTTGAAGACTTCAAGTGTGTAAACTTGATGTAGCTTGATAACAGACTACACTTGAAGAATTTACTGGATCAGTAGTTTTATGTTCAGTAGGGTCAGCAAGGTGATTTTCTTGATAATAAACTAGATAGCTTGAGGCAAATTATCTTGTTGTTTATGTGTTTTTCATCACCATTCATCACTTGTTTTTGTATCAGGGGTCTTCTATTTATATGTGAGAATCCTTGTGACTTATGTTTGAAATTCAAAACATAGCCATTTCAGATTTGTCCCATCTTGACTTGCTTTACGTCCTCAGACATAGTAATCGACAATCGCTGTCGCTTTACTTTTGACGCTTTTGATCGCCCACCCTTTGACTTGTATCCATTGGATAATCCTCTGTTTCTTTCCAACGTTCCTTTAATCTTAGCCATTGATTTGTTGACAAAATCAAGAGTTGTTATCTGTCCTTATCCTTGTAATCTTCCAATGTAACCTTTGATTAAATCGAAATATATGTTCAGCAGGTTCTGTGAATGTGAGTATGCTGAAATGCATATCAGTCAGCTGATCCAAAGTTGCTGTGTTTCTAAAACACTGCAGCTGACTTCTCTTATATCTAACTTTTTATTATGAAGTTAGATTACACCATTTTGATCATAACCAAGTTCCAATCACCATTTAACATATGGAACTTAGACCTTGTACACAAGGTATATGCAATCAGTTTAGGTCATCACAGACTTCCCTAAAATTCTGATTCCGTATCCTTTACTTTAAATACTAAGTTTGATCCCTTAGCCTTCAATAACGAGTTTGAGCCCTTAGCCTTCATCTTGACAAGGTTCCTAAACTAGTCTCTTGACTCGTGTACCCTCTCGATCTAGACAGTCTCACGATAGAAGTCGAGATGACCTTTACAGTGCTTGTTTGATAAAACCTATACAAAGATCAAACTCTAATAACCCTATACATTTGATCTAGACATCTTTTTGCCTTTGCTCTATAACAGCTAGTCTGGCACTCATCACTAAAACTAAAAATAAGTCCAACAATTCAGGTCCTAGCCATATTTTGAAAGTCTCTACGAGTGGAAAACCTGAGAAACCTTGATCGGCTGGCCTCATATTCGGGACCCAGCCCCGATTAGTGCTTTATAATTCGGGTCCCAGCCATATTTTTGAAGTCTCTACGAGTGGAAAACCTGGGAAACCTCGATTGGACGGCTATTTACTTTGGTCCTTGACCCAGCCGTTTTCATTGGTTGTGCTTCTCGGCATATCTGTCTCCTTTATCACAGATGACCTTAACTTTTGCCTGTCCTCTTTAATACATTTTTTGTTTCTCGTGCCATACGGGTGTGTCTACGTATATAGACTAGATATTTTCCTTCTTTCTTCCTACTTCCCCCAATTATTTTTCTCTTTCTTCATTTATTTCTTTCCCCTTCAATTATTTTTCTCTTCTCCGCCGTCGCCCCCTTTTTCTCGGCCAAGACTTCCACCATTGTTTCTCGTGGCCCTGTTTTGTATCCGTTTATAGGTTTTTTTTCTGCATGAACCGTATAATATATAATTTACAGAAGTGAATAAGAGAACCTACGATATGTAGGTATAAAACAATAAACAAGGTAGAATGTTGAAATGCAAACACTAATATACATTACAACATTGTTACTGCTACTCATAAATACTAAAAAGGAAGTACATAATCAGTTTCTAGTTATCTAAGCTGCTAAAGAGGGAGTACATAATCAGTTTACAATATTCTAAGCCCTTTTGCATCCATGGTAATCAATGTGAGAAATCTGCACCATTAATTAACGAAATCAAAAATAAGCAAACAAAAGTAACAGTCAAACGATTTTTACCAGATAGAATCCAGAATAGGCTTTGAAGACAAACTCAACCAAATCTTTGGAAGGTATAATTTATAAAGTATCACATTCAAATGATGATAACAATTATGAATAACATCCATCATGTTAACAATCCTATTACTACAAAGTATCACATTCATATGATGATAACATATAAAAAACATCCATCATGTTAACATCAAGCACGTTACAAATAAGACTTCAACCACATATTATAAAACATAGATGCATACTTGTCAGGAAGGCATGCAAACTGAAGTGAAATGCAGATGTCAGCTATACAACATGATCAGACAAACAAGACGTAGGATTGAAACATAACTTTAAGCAGAGCAGAGACCGATCATAGGCAAAACAAGATCTTTACACAACCGACGTAAAGTGAACAATAGCAAGCTGTTAAAAAGTTTGGACAAAAAGCATAACATAGTCAATAGGAAGAATTTTGGCAAATCCGGTTCCTAAAATGTTGTGACATAACCCAAACAAAACACATAACCTGATCTTAAAGACATTACACATGTACGCATGACACTTGAAGATTAAAAATAAACTGAGTCTAAATATGCAAAGCAAACATAGATATAAATCTGAATTTTAAATGGAGAACCATAACTGAATGCATCATAGATTTAGAATTTAGGCAAATCTGGTTTTTAAAATGTTGTGACATTGACCAAACAAAACACATAACCTGATCTTAAACACATTAGATATGCACGCATGACACTTAAATCAAAGATAAACTCAGTCTAAATATGCAAAGCAAACATGGATATAAATCTGAATTTTAAACAGAGAACCATAACTGAATGCAGCACAAATATAGCTAGTCCAAACAATCGAGACGTGTGTAATCAAAGATGATATGATAGACCCATACCAAAACAGATGTAGATGATTCTGAATCTACCTCATCCTTATGATTAACAACGGAAGCATCCTCAGCCACGCGTAAATTCGTGTTCTCGGTTTCCTCAAATACTTCTGCACAAAAATCCAACCATTTTTATCATTTCACATACCACAAGTAAAGACTGAATAAATAAATAGAAACAACAAAGACAAACGATCACCTTGAGGATCATAATTAATCTTGAAAGTAACAACATATTCCGGATAGATATGCGACGCTGCATTCATATTCCATACTATGTAATGATTTGGATAATGAGTGTCATCAACTCCACTATCGAACTCCTCGCTATACGGATGGAACTGTTTTGATCCAGGGTGAATAAGCTCCGTACTTCCCATTATTACACGACATAGTATCAGATGATGCTCTCTTTTTTCGTCAATATCGCTATACTTGGCGTTGGAAGAGCCAAATTTTAAGACTTTATAATGATTTCATTGTTCACTTAAAGAAACAGAGAAAAATGCAATATAGACAATATATAAGAACACACACACATCCCCTCTTGCTATTAACCATCTTGGAGGCCCCTGACAAAAGACGTACCTGAGAAGCATCAGATTCATCTGATGAGGCTTTAAACACGACTTCTTCGTGCCTTAACCACAGCATGCACATTCACATAACTAATCATAGGGGTCTGAACATCAAATATTGTAATCAGTATCCCGAGATTCCTAAGTTTGGGAAAAAACAACTTGGCACTATCGAATTACACTGAAAGCAGATGAGAAGCAGGTCAAATGAAACGTTGAGCATAACTCAAAATCAAACGTTTTATGCTACACAGAGATTTTGTAATTCACAAAAATAACCTCTCAATGTAAAGTAAACAAAATATGTCTTCCCAACTGTGAATGACCCCTTGAATCACTGGACCTGAAGTGAGATTTGTGATGGAAAGAGCTTACATCATCTGCCGTATAATCTGTCTCAGTAGTTCCATCCATCTTGATTGTAGCACCATGCCATGTGAAAACCTAAAATGACATTTGAAATTGCAAAACCTAGAATAAAAACTGAAATTGCAAAGAATAATCTCAAATAATTGTAACAACCAAGTCAACAATTTAAAAGAAGCAGACTTGATGAAGGAAAGAAGCAGACTGGAGAAGAAGTATCAATTGAAGTCGTTGATGCCAAAACTCAAGGAAATTAAGTCCTCACACATAAACGGTGATTATTCTGGGGTGCCAATAAGAAGGGAGATGACCTTACCTTCACATAACTGAGACCAAGTTCCTTCCTAGAGTATCCTTTGTCGAGATTTCGCATCACATACTCGTTTTAATCTTTCACAATCCTCATAATCAGATCACATGTAGAGATTCCATCAGTTCATTTTGTCTCCTTAAATTTTCCAACTTTCTTAACCTGGACATGTACTTTAATAGGTTATCACATATGATGTACACAAACAAATGCATAGACATGATATAGACGGTAAAGATTAAGGGATATTTCGATGTAGACGATCAACGTATGATGCCCCCCCTCTCTCCCTTATATTTGGAATTAGATACTCTCATCCTACCACACCTGTAACATAAGGCAGTATGAGTATCTTTCCAGAGATGCTTTACAACATTTTTCAACTGAAACACTGATTCGATGCTAAACTAACCTTAGAGGAACAAAATACAGTAAAAAATGAAATATAAAGGAAAAATGGAGATTTTTTCTTTACAAAAAAAAGGCAACTGCTTCTTGATTTCTTAAAGCTAACTTATTATGGAAGCAGACTGAAAACAGAAAGCAACACTTACTCAATAAAACGAAGGATCATCTGCACAATTAAATTATCAACTCAAGTAAAAGCTTGAGCTATTATTGAAAAATAAGCAAAATAATAAACAAAAGAAAGTGACAAGAACTGAAGTCACCAAAATATTAGCAGAGATATAACATGTCCACATTCAGTTGCAAATTCCACTTACAAATTCATCAACATCATTGCATGCGCCACTTGCATCAGCATAACTGACACGGTAAGAGGAGTTATTAACATGAAATAAAAAAAAATAAAAAAAAATAAAAAAATTCAACTCCAAAAGATGATAAATAAAATACTATTGACGCATAAGGCTTATGAGAAGCCAACTCTAAGATTCATAAGACTGCAGCAACAACTTTCAGCCCTAGTTATCTAATTCTACCTGCATCTAATGAATTGCAATATAAATACATAATACACAGAAATTTGAAAGCATTTTTGAAAGTTAGAAAAGTAATAAACTGATAAAGTTGATCATTCTCATTGATTCCCAGAATAACATTCTTAGCACCCCATTACACACATTATAATCAAAGATCTAACTAACTCAATCTAATCCATATCTATCTAGACTGATCTGAGCCATACATCCACTATTAATTGTACAGTCTAGATTGAGCCACATGTCATCATAGTAATTAGCCACATATTCTAACATCCCCCCTCAAACTCAAGGGTGGGACAACCACATTGAGTTTGTCTCTAAACATTTGAAACTGAGATGCTGTCAAAGGCTTGGTCAAGCAATCTGCTATCTGGTCAGTGGATGGTATGTAGCACACATTCAGTCTTTTGGCCAGCACTTCATTTCGAACAAAATGAACATCGATCTCTATGTGCTTCGTTCTTACATGATAAACCGGATTTTGTGCCAAATAAGAAGCACTGGTGTTATCACACCATGCTGTAGGAACCCCATAAATAGAAACCTGCATTTCTGCAAGCAAATATGTCAACCACTTCATTTCAGCTGCAAGATTAGCCAGGGCTCTATACTCAGACTCTGTGCTAGATCTTGACACTACACCTTGTTTTTTGAGCTCCAGGACACAAGAGATTCACCAAGAAACACACAGTAACCACCAATAGATTTTCTGTCTATAGAAGACACTCCCAATCAAGATCGAAAAACCAAAGTCAGATGCCAGTCTTTGGAGGGCTTGAAATGCAATCCATGTTTGTAGTGTGCCCTTACATACCTCAATAATCTTTTGAGAGCTTTCCAATGTTCAACACCAGGGTTTTGCATAAACTGACTTAGAAAATTTTCAGAAAAGGTAATGTATGGTCCAGTGCATGTCAGATATTGCAATGCACCAATAATACTTCTGTAAAGAGTGACATTCTAAAATGGGTCACCAGGGTTCTCATCCAGTTTTTGGCCTGGGACCATAGGAGTTGGACAGGTGTTGAGAGTCTCACAGTCCAGTTTTTGAAATAACTGTGTAGCATAGTGTGTTTGAGTAAGGAAGAGACCAGTGGCATTCCTGGAGACCTGCATTCCCAAGAATGAGAGACAGGACCTAAGTCTTTGAGAGCAAACTTGTTGTCCAACATCTGTATGAACTTTTGAATCAAGCGTGAGTTGCTTCATGTCACAAGAATATCATAAACATATACAAGAACTAGCAAAATACGATCGGGAGTTTTAAGTATGAAAAAAGAATTATCACACATGGATGTGTGAATTTCAATCCAGTTGGTTTCTCAAAGCTTCAAACCAGCTCTGAGCCTCGCTTTAGACCATAAAGAGCTTTTTGAAGCTTGCATACATAGTGTGGTCTAGAGGAATCCACATATCCTTCTGGCTGTGCCATATAAACAGGTTTATCCAGGGGACTATTTAGAAAGGCATTGTTTATGTCTATCTGGTGAATAGGCCAATTATAGGACATCAAAATGCATGTAACCACTCACGATAGTTGGTGCTTTAGCCACTAGAGAGAATGTTTCAGTAAAATCTACCGCATAGGTCTGACTAAACCCTTTGGCAACCAATCTAGCCTTGTGTTTTGAAACACTGCCATCAGGCTTGAGTTTCATCTTGTACACCCATCTACATCCTACCACATTTTGATGTGTTGTGGGAGGAACCAAAGTCCAAGTACAATTTTTGTTAAGAGCTGAGTATTCTTCATCCATGGCTGCTTTCCACTGAGGACTATCCATAGCAACAGATACACTGGTTGGTTCAGAGTGATGAGCAACTACTGAAAAGACTTTGGGTTTGATGATACCTTTTTTGGCTCTAGTTTGCATTGGATGTGTGTTAAGCACTTTTGAAGTAGGAGGAGAAGATATAGGTGCAATAGGAGGAGAGATAGGAGGACTAGAAGGTTCATTGGATAAGGGAGACAAAGGGATAATAGGAGTTGAGGAATCAGGGGTGTCATTACTGATCACAGGTGCAGGTGAATCACTAGGAGAGTCGGATTCAGGTTCAGATAAATAAGGACTAATAGAAGCAAATATATTTGGACTAGGAAATAAAGGTGAGGATTCAAACCTGTGACTGTCAGATGAAGATATGCTCACTAAGGATGGTGTACCAATGGAATGAGAAGAATGCTCCAACTGAGAATCTTGTATGGATGATGACTCATGTACAGAAATACTATTAGACATACTGACATGACTCTGGTCATTTGGAGTAAGGATCACAGATCTACGAGGACCTTGATTAAACTTATCTGCAAAAGGAAAACTTAATTCATCAAATATAACATCTCTAGTGATGTAGATCCTACCATTTTACTCAAGACACAACCAACCTTTGTGACTATGACTGATACCTAGATTAACACATTTGCTAGAATGAAACTGAAATTTAGTGGTTTGAAAGGGCCTCAAGTTTGGATAGCAGGCACATCCAAATACTTTGAACATGTCATATTTGGGGACTGTGTGATACAGATATTCATGTGGAGATTTGTCCTGTAGGACAGGTGTAGGGAGACTGTTTATAAGACATGCTGCTGTTTGAAAACTATACCACCAGAAAGTTAGGGGCATAGAAGCCTGAGTGAAGAGGGTTAATCCAAGTTCCACAATGTGTCTATGCTTTCTTTCAACCCTGCCATGTTGACCATGGGCATGAGGGCAAGGATGTCTAAAGATGATACAATTTTCTTTTAAAAAGGTTTCAATACTTCTATATTCTCCCTCCCAGTCTGACTGAATGCACTTTATAGTGGTAGAAAATTGAGTTTTTACATATGTAAGAAATTGTTTTATGACAGAGAAGACTTCTGATTTGGCTTTTAAAGGGAAAATCGTAAACCTTGTGTGATCATCCAAAAAATGCACATAATATGAGTGTCCTGTGGTGGATTTTACTGGTGAGGGACCCCAAACATCTGTGTGTATGAGATCAAAAGCAGATTTGGCATGAGAAATAGAAGTACTGTAAGAAAGAGCATGAGATTTTCCATATTGACAAGCTTCACAAAAAGACAGATTTTCATTAAAAACAACATTACATCTTTTAAGAACTTGATTCAAAACCTTCTTATAGGGATGCCCTAATCTCCTATGCCACACATCAGGGTTTTTATTCACATCAACACACTTAATACTACTAGACTCCTGACTGGCTCTAGACTCCACAATAAAACCAGATTTGTTGGATTGAATAGAGATCTGAACATCCTCAGTTGGAGGCACCATCTTGTACATACCATCCTCCAGCACCCCTGTTAGCAGAACCTTCCCTGACCTCTTGTCCTTCACCAAACAAACAGAATTGTCAAACTCAATAAGTATATTATTATTAGTGGATAGCTTAGAAACACTAAGTAAGTTTTTTGTAATATCATGTACATGTAAGACAGAGTACATTCTAAGAGGAGTATTAGGAAAGGTGGATTGACCAATATTAGAAGTTTTGAGTTTCTCACCATTCCCAACTACTAGTGAATCATTACCATTATAGCCAGCACTCATGTGAAGATTGTTAAGATCTCTAGTGATATGGTTTGTAGCTCCACTGTCCATGTACCAAGAGGAGTCATTAACAGACTGAGGAGTAGCCATCAGGGCAGAAATCTGCCTTGGACCACCATTTCCATTTCCATCAGGCCTAGGGCCAGGGTTTCCTGTAAAGTTTGGATCAAATCTATGCCAACATTCAAGAACCGTAAGCCCATTTTTACCACATAACTGACATACACTTCTGTTGTTTGAATTGCCATTTCTACCTCCTCTAGCACCTTCACTTCCTCTGCCACCTCTTCCACCTCTTCCTCTTCCAGAATTGGAGTATTGTGGCCTTACATCTGTATTAAAGTTAGCACCTCTGGGGGACAAAGTGAGTGAAATTGGCAGCAGGGTGAGTAGAATCAACACTAGATCTAGGATTAAATCGGGCTAAGAGCCTTTCATGAGTTAACAACTGAGATTGGACTTCTTGCCAGTTCATACAACCAACCCTAGCAGTAATGTTAACTATAGCAGTTTCATACTCTTTATCTAAACCACATAGAACAGCCAAAATCAATTCCGTTTTAGACATATGGTAGCCTGCAGCAGCTAGTTTATCTGAATATGATTTCATCAAGGCAAGATAATCAGCCATAGATCTGGTGCCCTTTTCAGTTTTGGTTAAAGCACTTTTAAATTCCAGCATCATAGCCTCAGATTGACTGTTAAACAAGGTTTCTAAAGTAGACAAAATCTCAGAATAAGTAGAACAACCAATTACCTCCAATAAAGCTTGTTCAGTCATGGAGCTGAGCAACCATCCCATAAGAAGAGAATCTATAGATTTCCACTGATCAACTGCTAGAATGTTTTGCCTTACAATTCCACCTTCAACCACAACCTCAGGAGGTTTCGGTCTTGTTCCTAGCAAGAAACCTTCCAATTTGTATCCTCGAACAATAAGTAAAATTGTATACTTCCATAACAAGTAGTTATCCCGATTAAGCTTGACTATGCAAGACTGAGTCAGGTTCCCGGTACATGGTGGCATAAGAGGAACACCAGCTGAAGACAGAGATCGAAGTTGAGGTGCTAAAAGATCTTTTGTAGAAGATAACGGCATGAGAGAAGGAAACGGGATACCAAACATGCCGAAGGAAGGTATGACCAACCCTGAAACAAAACTAGCCAGAAAAGAAGGAAGAGCTGGGTAGCTAGATAGAGAAGACTGAGTTGAGACTGCATTTGCAGAAACTAAGCTACCAGCAGCTGTAACACTTGCACTGGTGCTTGAGATGGCTGAGGAAGACACTGGAGCAACAGTCACTGGCGGAGCAGCGGTGGAGCTCATGGTGAAGAGAACCTTGTCTCTGATACCAAGTTAGAAAATTAATAAACTGATAAAGTTGATCATTCTCATTGATTCCCAGAATAATACTCCCATTACACACATATATAATCAAAGATCTAACTAACTCAATCTAATCCATATCTATGTAGACTGATACATCCATTATTAGTTGAACAGTCTAGATTGAGCCACATGTCATCATAGTAATTAGCCACATATTCTAACACTGAAGTATGCATAACATAGGTACTTCGGTAGTTGAGTTATTTAACTTACGGAAAAGAGTCATGTGCCACGTAATCAATCTTATGTTTGTCAAGGAACTCCTGCGTGATCACCCAAGGGGCATCAAGAATAACTTCATCTACCCACCTAGAAAGTTATCGAATAAGTCCAAGTATTCTTTATTACCCGCTATCACAAATACACTTCTTGTACCAATGCCAATTAATACCCAAAGAATGATGACAGTCGATCAGGAACAAAACAACAAGAAACCAATAATTGACGGTTCAGAATATTCAAACGCCTCTTTCAAAGTGATTACCCGAAGTATCATAATACACACTAAAGAAACACAATGACACACTAGGGGGAAGAAAAGCGATAAAAACACATTCTGAGTTTATAGTCCTCAGCTCGACACTCTACCCCGAACTATGTCAAGGATAGCTATACCAAAAGAGAGCAAACCATTGCATCTCCTTCACAAAATCGTAGGAATTGAGCACCCCCGGAAAACAAAATACTAAAAACACGGGGCTCAATCCCCACCACCACGACTGGTTCGATGAATTCGTTGCACAGAACAACGAACTCACTTTCCCTGAACTAAGACATATACCAACCAACAACGACTCTAGCTCCAAGTAATAACAAATAGGCTCAACATCAACAACAAACTCAATAGTGTGCACCCCCGAAGATATAACAATAGGGTTAAATGAAGACGGAACAGGTGACTCAATAGATACAAGTGTCATACCATCCTCGTAGTGTTCCTCCGAGGTGACTTCAATGATACTTTCACGCTCTCTCCTCTCAACTTCCTCCATCAGCTGTTGTACTTGGCGTTCCCTGTTTTGTACGGATGTCTGAATCGAAATCATAGCATTTCAAAACTCTATGGCGTCATTTCGAAACTCTATAGCATTGTCTCGCATCTCTTTAGCATTATCGTATATGATCATCGACAACTGTTCCAAATTTCGCTCAAGAGTCGTCTTTTGCTCTGATTCCGGAGGTTAAAGAGTATCGAGTTGTTGATCAAAATAACTTGGGGTATTATCCCACTCGTTGCCATGTGATACAGTGTATGGGCTGAATTGATAAAATGGTTTTGTTCCACAATCCATAGCACCGTAGCAGTAAACTCCAAACAAGTAGGGAAATGAGCCGTAATTGCCATATGGATCCATTATCTGCAACCAAAGGAAACAACACGAACACAATCACGGTATCTAATCACTACCACTACCGGAGTACGTGGTGTGATCACAACAACAACAAAGAAACAAAACAAACAAAGAAAAAAATAGAAAAAATGACATAATCCTAAAAACTCAACTAACTCATAGATATCAACCGGATTACCCGGCAACGGCGCCAGAAAACTTGATGGCCGTTTTATAATATAACCAACTTTGACCGGCAGAGTACCGAGTCGGTCGTAGTATAAAACTGGCGAGCAAGGTTGTATCCCATAGGGAATCTGGTTAAGTATCAGAGTCGGTATCGTCCCTAGTTTAGGCCAACACAAGTACGGAACATAAATACTAAGGACCATGATTTGTCATATCACCGGTTCTACTACAATGATGTACAAAACAAAGAGTTAAAACTATATAAAAGAGATTGCTGAGAAACGTTCCGATTGTTTACTTTCAAACCCTAGTTTATTCCCATAAGCATTCGAATTACTAAACCTAATTGATATTGATCGAAGGATGTCATCTCCTAGTTCCGAAACTAAGCGCCAATTTCAACAACCTAGCTTCCTATATCGAGTTCAACAGTCCGCAAACCGGATTTAACCGAATCAATATGGTCTACGCTCAAATGAGACGCTCGTTAACAACGATATAAACCTTACACAAGAAATCGAATCTGAACAACTCAGTCGGTTTTACAGGGCAATCCTAGAACCCCTTTTCCCGTGCCCTCTCGCAAAATACATATGTAAAGACGATACGTGTAATACGATTATTAAGTCACGAATTTAACAACCATCATTAATCATAAGTTCTAAGACAACAATCAACATCAAAATTAACTATCAAAACATCGAGAATACTTC